>JAVQJF010031089.1:0-49379 GCA_036023855.1 Gadopsis marmoratus
TCTCCAGCCCTTGGTTCATGCCTATACGAGGACTCATCCAAGAAATAAGGAACATAACTAAAACACATATCACAGTATATAACAATCATCATCATAAATGCATTATATAGTTATTCATAATGTATATGGACCTCATGTGCTTTATAGAAAAAGTCCCACATATCTGCACTGAAATGTGTCATACACACAAAATTGCAGAATTCCTGATTAATTTATTCCTGATTAATATATTGATCATTTTTAGCCATGTTATCAGCTTTGCTTCTTTATATGACAGTCTGCCGGTCTGTCTGACGGCCCACCACTTTGCTCCAGACTGAAATATCTCAGCCTGAGGTTGACATTGAGGTTGACATTTCTCCAACCTTGGAATTATAAGGTTCCATCTACGTTCTGAGCAATTTTGAGATATTGAGCTTCAAAGTTTTTGCATTGCCAATAGATGATAGAGATTAAACATTTTTGTTTTCTAAATACAAATTCCAAAAATGCATACAACCTAAAAACAAGAAACTCCTCACATAATGTTAATAAGTTGTCACAGAATAGGAATTTGTTAGTAATTCAATTTTGAAAAAAATGTCAGATAGAACCATATAATTCCAAGGTGACAATTTGTGACATATCTTGTACTGTTGGATAGACTGCCATGAATGTAGCCACAGATATTCAAGATCACTAGAGGATGAACTATAATAACTTTGGTGATCCTCTGACTTTTCATTTAGCGCCATCATCAGGTTAAAGCTTCAATTTGTCCAATAGTTTGGTTTACGACCAAATACCTACATATAATATACACAGTGTACACATACGTAACTTTTATATGGGTAAACCACTTAAAAATCGGCATACTTGTGGCTTTAGGAAAATAGCACGACTTGTACAGTTATGAATGTACTGTATCTGCTATTCTATAGTTTCACACTGAAGCACAGCTGACACTCTACAAACTGTTTATTACTGCCATGATGCTTTGACAATATTTACATAACTCAAAATGGTACCACTCGAATTTCTCTGGGATCTGAGATGATAAAGTTCACCTTAGTTTACCCATATGTTCCAAATCTATTTTGCATCCCAAAACAACCCATCACTCATTAATAAATAGGCTTGATAATGAACTCTTATTCAGTTTTTCTGAGGTCAGGAAACTGTATTTTTGAGGTTTTACACCATTATTCAAAATGTATCCACGCACAAAATACCATGACCTGTATTATCCTGCAGTTGTGTGCTTTATTATCTCTCTCCTCACACTAAAGTCCATTGTTATATTCGTAATGAATATATTATTATATTATAATATGATAATAATATTGTTGTTGACGTTACTGTATCAGAGTGTATTTCAGAAGCTACATCTGAAGATGACGACCCTGGTGATCCGCATTGTCAAGCCAGCTCTATCAGGAGAGAAGGATGGTCTTCCCCAAACCTCCAGAGGAGCTGCTCAACCAAGCCACTGCCCTGGTCCACGCAGAGAAGCTCCTTCCAGCAGAGGGCATCCCAGTGCCGTCACGCCGGCTGTGCCTCGGAAAGCTGGTGGTGTCATTTGGCCAGTATGTCAATGTCACCATTCCGCTTGTGGCAAATGATGTGGGCTACATGAAGTAGTAAGCATATTACATGTAATACCGTTGCAGGCTATACATTTTAAATATAATTGTGATGGCATGCTTACCTGTTAATCTGCTTGCACAAAACTATGGCTGTTATCAGTGTTTATTATTCATCTTTGCAAAGTTTCTTTACAAAGTTGATGTATATGATTTGAGCGTGCTTGACAAGCACAAATCAGAGGTGGCAAATCCACATGGAAAGGGAGAGGTGGGGAACCAGTGGGTGAAAGACTATCTCGCAGACTAGAGGGTTGGGTGCGTTCGTGGGAAAACCCCAATGGCATCCCATCTGCTGACATTTCCTGACTCAAAGAGAACACAGATAGAGGGCTGTTCACTCCCGTTCAAATATACAAGGACATCACTGGTCTGTTGTAGAGGCGACGGGTGATGAAATCAGACTGCTTGTGGTTTTACCCAACAGAACCTCCCAGCTATGTCAAGGGTGCTCCCAACTCCAGAGCTCTTTTTTCTGAGCCGCGTCTTTGAGTGTGGAGGTACTCCCTGAAGTGTCCCAAGGTGATGAGTGTGTGGCTAGAGGACGGGATGTGCACCTCTACACATCTGGCTACCACCACTGGTATAACTCACTTCACCTGTGTTACAGTTATTACATTACAGTTGAATATGTATTACCATGTACAGTATGTGCACATTCAAGAAGAAAGAATGCACAGAAAGTCATATTCTGTTATTGACCTTTTATCTTATACTTTTTCCCCCATATGTACTTCAGGTGCGTCACATATGTGATGTGTCCAGCTGGTACACAGTGCTCACTGAGGTCCTGTGCTGCGGACCTTGTACAAAGTCAGCCAGGAGCAGAGAGGGTGGCACTGTCGGTCGGTGGGTAGAGTGGCAGCCCGCTATTTTATCACAACTTAGCGAGGCTCATCAAACTATGTTCCCTGCCATCTTCACATGCAAGTAAGTGCAGCGGTATTAGTCTCACGCAAATGGGTATAAAAGTAGAGATATGATACTCAACTTTAGAAATAATCAATATTTATATTAAATACCAGAATTTTATCAACATTAAGTCTCCTTGCTTTTTAGCCTTCTGTAAAAGAGGCGACGATGTACGATGTTTATGGCCTGGAGATCATTCTGATAACATGTTTTGGGAAACTTGAGTCGTAACAGAGACTTGTTTCATGGTGGAGACCATGGCTGTCCCACACTTTAGTGGAGGTGAATTCTTTAATGAAAGATGTAAAAATGATTAATCATCAGGCTCTTTATCACGCTACATACCTATACTGAACATAATGTCTGCATTTAACAATCTTGAAAGTAATCACTCAAATTAACCTCAACATATTGATTGTGACTCTGCTTACAGGCGTGGTGTGGATAGGAATGTTGTGCGCCTTCTGAGGGCCCGGACCGAAGGGAACACTATTGTCAAGGTGTGGCTGCAGATACAGGAGAAGCAAAGCAGGCATACCTCTACCAAAGATTAACATCAGGTCTGTGCGGGACTTCATCTGTCGCCAAGAGAGGCTCCTCAATCCTGTGCTACTGCCGCCACGAGTGCCAAAAACCCCTGCAACCTCTACAATTACCAGACCTGTGCCCTCCCTCTCTGCAGCTACAGCAACCACTGGGATTGCTGGCCCCTGCACACAGCCCATAATGCATGCCATGCAGACAACCACTGGGATTGCTGGCATTTTCGCACAGCCCATAATGAATGCCACGCAGACAACCCCTTGGATTAGTGGCCCTGCACACAGCCCATAATGCATGCCACGCAGGGAACCACTGGGATTGCTGGCATTTTCACACATCCCAAAATGCGTAAGGTGAAGGAACACCTCTCAGGAGTAGGAGGCAAACTGCCACGGATGCAAATTTTCCCTGTCTATACACTCTGTGCCCAACTTCTTAGGGCTTAGGGTATTAGGCTTGGGCTATGCTTCTTTCGGACAGTCACACAACCTTCCTGGTTTTCCAGCTGCTCAGGAGTTACAGGGAGATGGCTCGAAGAAGCTACCTTTGGTTGGCCAGCAGCTAGGTGTTGGCTAGCTACAGATGACTGACTTTCCATGGTGCGGAGCCACAATTCTAACTCACTGAGCCTCGCCTCCAACACGGTGAATAAACTACACTTATTACACGTACCATTATCGCTAAAGAGGCAAAGGAATAACTAAACACTGGAAACACCGAGCAAGTCTGTTTTATTCTTGTTTTATTGAATCAGTTCTTACCTTTTCTTTTATCAGCTGGTATGGGTCACTTAGACTTAAAAACAGGAATCGATTCCAGGCTATTGTAAAGGTGCAGCAAAATTCCAGGTACAGCCTTAACTGGTCACTCTCATTTACACAAGGTTAGGTCTATAAAGAAAGCCCAACAAATCCTAGCCGACCCTAGTGATCCACTGTATGAGGAGTTCCGGTTACTTCCATCTGCTCGCAGATATGTTTTACCAAAGTGTAGGACTAACAGGCACAAGAATTATTTTGTTCCTGCTGTCATGGGCCTTTATAACCTGTGATGGTTACTAACTGTATTGTTGTTGTTTTTGTTGTCTCGTGCGTTGTTTATGTTGTTATTTCTAGCTGTACTTCAATTTTCCACTCGGGGATAATAAAGATATCCTTGATCCTTGAAGAGAGAGCAGGAGAGGGAGCCCCTCTCTCAGTGGCTTTGCCTGTTGCATGACAAGTGAAGCAGTTGTGTATATCAGCTGGGAGCTGCTGTCTCACTCGGGTTCACCCTGCGGGAGGAATGGCAGGCTGGGGAGGCTTCTTCGTGTCTCTCCTCAACTACAAGACAGAGAAATATGTCATCGCAGAAAACAGGAAAATCGGAATATTATTTAGACTCTATCAGCTGGCCGTGCTGGGATACATTATTGGGTGAGGTGCAGTGCATGGTCCCCCTTTTCAAGCATGGGGTAAAGTAACCTTTTAGAAAGTGATTCTCAAAGTTAAAAATAGTCGAGCTTGTCAAAGTGTGGACTTTGTTACTGTTGTTAAAATGGCAGCGCCGCAGAGTTGTCCCATTTTTAAAGATGGCTGTATCCCAGAAAGGGTTTAAGTTGTTGAATTCATTAATGTCTCAAATTGCGGTAGACACAGAAAGGTATCCTATTCCATCCCTCACTGTGTGATGTATGTAAGAGAAATGATGAAAGCTGTGCAGGTGACTGGGAGAGTGTGGTGAGGGTTAATAGTTTGTGTTGTGAAAGTTATTTCGACCTGTAAGACAGATTTAGTGGCTGCAGGGTGGGAATAAAATCTGGCTCCATGGCATGCACTGTGGCTTAGAGAGGGGCTGCTCATATTCACACGCACTGATTTTTATCGCCATGTCACGTCTGAGATTTTGTGATATTTTTGTGCATTTTACTCATTAGAGGCTGACGTCACCTGCACGTGCACACGTATCTGTAAAATAGTTCCAGTGGAGATGCACAAAATATTCTATGACCTCGTCTAGGATACATTTACACATCACTCCTTTCATCTGCCACATGCTGGTGAACACACTTAATGACAGCTATAATGTGTGTGCTGTCATCCCGGACCACATGGTCACAACAAGGATCACAAATGCTATACTGTTGCCTCGCACCCATGCTGTCATCAGAAAACCCACACAAAATAAAAGAGTAATACTGAGATGCTATTAAACGTATTCAGCGTAAAGGCTCTAAAACATGATGAATTCTGACATTTGGATGAATGTCCCAGGTGGGTGTTTGTGGTGAAGAAAGGTTACCAGGAGAAAGAAGAGGCCATCCAGACCTCAGTCATCACCAAGATTAAAGGTGTTACACTGACCAACAGCTCTGAGACAGGGCTTCACCTGTGGAGTCCTGAGGATTATGTCATACCCCCAAATGTGAGTCTGTCTGTAATAAAAAGTCATTTTAAAAAGGCAATCTCACCATGCAGACCACCAATACTGATGTCAGAGCACTCCCCTAATTACGCTCCTGTCAGGAGAGATTATGAGGCTATTGAGTGTCTGCTGTAGTGGATATCCTTTGCCTCAGCATCTGTCTCAACAGATTCAACAATATTGGAGTGTAATCGGTTTAACCTTTCGCTTCTTGATCTCATTGTCTGGATCTAATTTTATTTTGTAGGGCGAGCAGGTGTTCTTCATAGTAACAAATTACATAGAGACTCCGAATCAGATGCTGGGGTTCTGTGCTGAGGTGAGTACACAGAGGAATCTCATTATCAGCATGTTTGTTTTTCCCCTTGCAACCTAATATTTGTAATTATTGCAGGTTACGCTGTGCTAGATTACCATATCCACAGAATTACATTTTTGTTTATATCCAGCAGCGTTTATTCTATCTCACAGAGTTTCAAGGTGCCAAATGGACGATGTCAAAGTGATAATGACTGCATGGAGGGGGAGACTGTAATAGCTGGCCATGGTGAGGATCATTTATTGCACTGTAGTCATGTGAATAGCTTTTAGGGTTTAGCCTCAATTACAGGTTTGCATTTTCATCTATGGCTTTCATATTGCTCACTGGCAATCTACACTATTTTCTGTATCATGAAACATAATAATGTGTTACTTATATACAGTCATATACTAATTTAAACAATGTTTTCCACATAGACCACATGGATCACTAATGTCATGGTTTGGCCACTACTTTAAATTCAATGCTATCACAAAGTTATTACATTTCATTGACTCATTTATCCGTTTTTTGTCTCAACAATATTCTCCAATACATTTTATACACATTTCATCACACAACACCAAAAGTACTCCAATTTATTTAGGAATAAACTCTTTAAAGGCCACCTAGCCAAGAATCTTTGCTCCCTCCTTCAGGAATCAAGACGGGGCTGTGTTTAAACAGCACTGGGACCTGTGAGATTCACGCCTGGTGTCCTGTTGAATACAGCAAAAGACCCACGTAAGACCCTTCTTCTCTTGCAGAACGTTGAAAATTTGCCATTTTGTGCTACTACACTGACACTCACTCTGATCTCTCACAGGGGCCGAGATATTTCACAGGTTCTATTTATTACTAATACAGCCTGTCAGCTCCACTTGTTGTTTTTTTTTTCACACAGCTGGCTGTCTCTTTCATTTCCAGAGAGCCCTTACTGAGTGAAGCAGAAAACTTCACCATGTACATCAAGAATTTCATCAGGTTTCCAAAGTTTGAATTCTCCAAGTAAGTGGCTGTGAGTGGTGCTGATTGCTAGTGTGTCTATGGTTTCAAAGCATCGTGACATAGCTCACAGAGTGAGCCGAGGGATATACGTGTTCCAGTGGCTGCTTGAAATAGCTTTAGGGTGCAGCGAGCCTTCTATTTATACCAGCTTGTGCATTGCACTCAGTGAGACAGTGAATCCGTCATCTGAGACGTCCTTGACAGCGGGCCTTTCCCTGGACAGGTGTCAGATCAGACGGGGCTAGCCCTGCGAGCTGTGCCGCTACCCTCGCTGCTGTTGTCTGCAGGAAAGCAGAGCGATGCCACAAGCCACAGCTAATTCATCAGTCAAGAACTTATTGTAATTACACAGCCAGCTCTCATATATTTCCTCACTGATCTTGATATGCCTATTGGGAATTGGCTGGTAATACACGTCCCATCGTAAGAGGTGTTACTTAAAATGGCTGGCAACGCTACACTACATTAAGTTACAAGGTGCTTAGAGCCAGAGGGTGCAATGCTGTGGGTTGATTCACATGCACATACTGTATATGTTGCTGTTGGAGTGTGTGTGGATGACATTCAGTCAAGGTTACATATCAAGTACTGTGCATCTTTACAAATTCTGCATAGTTTTTATTTTTCATTTACATACAATAGACAACGACACTTGATGTTCAATGTGAAAATAAGTCTGGTTTTCATAGTTCCTGAAAATCTGACATTTGGTGTATGTGATGTGATTCATGTCTGCTGTGTGACCTCTTAGGTCCAATGTCCTTGAAACCTCTGATGACAAATACCTGAAAAGATGCTCCTTCGACAGAGAGACCCATCCGTACTGCCCCATCTTCCGCCTCGGAGAGCTGGTCAGCCAGACTGGACATGACTTCCAGGACATGGCTGTTAAGGTACATAGTGTAATACTGTGCCAATTAAGACTGGGTGTGGGAGGGATTTCAGTTCCTGGCTTCCTCACAGTCATTTGATAATAAACTCTATTAGACTTCACATTTATCAATTATGGAAATCCAATAATAACTGTAGAAAAACAAACAAGTCCCTGTTAAACTCAGAAATTCCCAAAACAACTAATAATGTAACCATACCTATCATTGAAAAGAATGCGAGACAGCCATGTTGAAAGGAGGGGGGGAGGAAGCATGGAGATTCTTGTCATTACTATATGATGGTATATTTCTTGAGGAGATTATGAGCTTCTGAGAACTGGAGAAGGAGTAACTGTTGTGCTGCTGCAACATCCCTGGTTTTGATTCTGCAGGCGACATTTGTCACCCACTCTCATTCTCTCTCCATGCTTCCTGTTGATATCCAGTAATGGAAATGCTATGAAATCAAGGCCATTTGTGTGGCTTTATGAGGGGATGGTCTGCTTGATTTGCTTATGTGGTTTTGGGGCAAATCTGTAATGAATCCAAATTAAATAATGCAGAGTGCATCCCTGTGCATCAGGGTAAAATGCAATAGAGTTGTGTGTTAGCAAACAACCACAGTCTCTGGACTGAACCTAAAGATGGATTACAGCAGAGGAATGACATATTACACTAAAGTAAAGAGAGGTTATTGTCCAAAATGAATAATTAATTATGCATAATACAAAAGCACAAGCAATGATATTAAACCATATGGAGCCGTGGTGGTGGAGGTTTATATTATTTATTTGACTAGTGGGGAGTGAACCATAGATTTAAGGTGGATAATGGATTCTGCAGAAATACAAAAATAATTTTATCTCTCTGTAAAATAGATGCCTCATGGCTTTATCACTGAGGAAATTTCATCACCTTGGAATTATAAGGTTCTATCTGACATTTTTGTCAAAATTGAGTTCTTCACTTATTCTGTGACAACTTATTAACATTATGTGAGGTGTTTTTTTTGGTTTAAGTTTTATGCATTTTTTGACTTTTTATTTAGAAAACAAGGCTTCTATTGCTATCATCTATTGAGAATGCAAAACCTTTGATGCTCAATATCTCAAAATCGCTCGGAAAACACAGATGGAACCTTGAAGTTCCAATGTGGCGATTTGACACAATAGGACAATCACAGATGTAAATAATAAAATGAATGACGGCTGAATTATTATGGTATGGTATTATGGTAATTATGCTATTATTCATGTAGGTTCACTGTCGCATTGGCATCCACATGCATTACCGCCACCTTCCACTCTGGAGAGCGGAAGAGACTATAAACTTAATATCTACATCCCTCGTTCCTCTTTTACGGCGGTTGGCATCCATGTCGTTATTAGTATGTAGCCGGCTACAAGTACATATAGAATAGTGACATTACGTATTTCCAGCATAGTTCCACCCACCTTCAATCTGATTAAAGGTTGTGTGTGTGTGTGTGTGTGTGAGTAAACTAGAGTTTAGAGTCCAAAACAAACATGATGTGTGTCAATATATCCAAAAGCTGCAGTTATGTTTACAAAGTCTCTGTTTTTGTCCATCAGGGTGGGTCTGTTGGTATTCTTATTGAGTGGAACTGTGACCTGGATAAGGACTCCTCACAGTGTAATCCACACTACAGCTTTACCCGTTTGGACATGAACTCAAACAGCTCGGCCATATCAGGATATAACTTCAGGTACGTCCTCTCAGGCATTTAACAAGAAACAAATCTGTCAGCCCTCCTCTGCACTCTGTTCTCTGTGCCTAACTTGTTTTATTTTCCTCGTTTGCACCTTATATCAACTGATTGTCCCCTTCCAGATATGCCCGGTATTACAAGGATCAAAGTGGGGAAAACATTCGCACTTTGTATAAAGTGTATGGGATACGCTTCGATATAATGATCAATGGCCAGGTACAGCAGTGATATGAGCCGTTTTCATTTTTTGGGAAGTACATGTTTCTGGTAACTGACTTGCAGTGAATGTCTGTTATTGTTTTGCAGGCTGGGAAATTCAGTATTGTTCCCACAATAATTGCCATTGGTTCCGGAGTTGCTCTGCTGGGTATAGTGAGTAATTTACTAATAATTAAAATATTACGTTAACATGCGAGTGGATAATTGGTGTGTTAATGAGATGACGTGAGTTTGAAAAATGTCGTATGCCACTAGAGGATGATCACCACTAACATAAACAATTATTCTGGGCAGTTTGTGAAAATCCAATTGATTTTTTTTTTCTTTCAGGGAGCCTTTGCATGTGATATGATACTACTGTACATGATGAACACAAGCTCCTTCTACCGAGAGAGGAAATTTGAAATCATCGACTTTAAGTATGACTAACTGTATTTACGCAAACTTTAATGAAGGGGCCTTTTAAATCAACCATTGTCCAAACCTCGATCATCCCATTTATGGGCTTGTCTCTCTCGTACTGTATTTAATAGGAAAGATCGGACCAAACCCAAGGACGGGAAGGAAGGACACCGGGATAGGAGATCAAGGAAACAAGCTGCAAAGAAAGGGGCTGCCAACTCCATCAAAAACCCAGAGGACACTGAACCCACTATGGAGTCTTCTCCCACTGCAGAGGACCAGCTGCCTGGGGACAAACGAGGTCCCACCGTTCCGCGCAACACAGGACAGCGATACTCCACCATTCTCTCTTCCCAAGGTGCTGAGCCAAGGCATCATATCACTTTCTCCTCTCACAATTAAGTTTGCAGGCAGAGCAAGGCAAATCACCTGCAGTGGCCTCGGTTATGTTGCAAGAGGTTGAACCAAAATTCGGACTCATGTCCACTTGTCACCTACTGGCACGACTGCTGGCATGCCACTAGCTTGACTGATGTTTGCCCTGACTGAAGACATATTGGTCCAGAGATATGTTAATGTTCTGCACTGTGCAAGTGGGCCAGGATGCTGATGTAGAAATACACAAAAAGGTGGTTTTCAGTGGCTGGGTCAGGATCCAAATGTGGTATGTGGGAGATATGAGAATGATACACAAAAGTACTGTGAAAATGCTGATGCTATTAGCAGAGTGACAGAAAATGGTTCAATGGCTTAAAATGAATTGCCAAATATTTGCCAGTTACTGCTTTACAAATGCAAAGAATTGACTGTTTTTGTTTCACGTCATAAAATCAATACTTTTAGCTTTTTTTAGCTGTTGATCAGACTAATCAAGCATCATTTCCCAGTAATATATATGATGGGCCTTAGTTTTTATTTTTGCCATTTTAAGGACTAAGTTATATAAACCACAGCAAAAATACTAGACATGGATTAATTTAACAGGAAAATTGCCTTTCATATTATGCCACATTTTAACCATGGACCTCAAATATAAGCTTGGATCAGGTAAAATAAACATTGTAAACTAATAAAGCAAAATGATTTCTGCTAAATCAGTCTGCAGAAGTCTTTAAAAATTCAATGTCAGCCATGAAAGAAATTATTTAGTGAACATGAATTCAAAGAGAAAATGTTCAGAAATACTGCACTTGGAAACAATACGTAAGAAAATGTGTGAACAGTCTTAATTGCTTGTTATTTCGGCTGGATGCATCACGTACACGTCATGACAGGCATTGTACTTGTGTACTGTTCAACACTGCTGATGTGTTTCCTCTATGTTGAGTTGGCTGTGTGTTTAATGTATTTGTGAAACTGTGGAATGCAGTTGTGGTGTTGCGAGTCTACTGCAAGTGGACAAGTTCACTGCTGATGTACTGGCTGATGGTTAATGAATGGTGCTAGATGTTGAAGTGCATAGGCTCCTTCCTCCCTCCTGTTTCTATTTATTGAAGTGTTAATTTTTGGGAATAAATGTACATGTTGATTTCATTGTCAACAAATGACACTGCCTGGCAAACTGAATAATAATGTACACAAACAAGTTGTACAGGTTTTTATTCAAATCAGTAATCAGATGTGTTATAACTTAACCATAGTATTGTACATGAAATGTAATGCCAAGCACTTACACCCCGTTAGATCAAAACAGATTAAATCCTATGTTACACTACAGCCTACATTATCAAAACTGTTCTTATCTATACCAAGCACACAGTAGGAGATACAGGTTAAATAAATTCATCTTCACTGTTAAGTGTGGAGCAGGAAGGATAAGAGGACAGTTTATTCTGCATACTATTATCATTATTATTGACACATCTTGTTCAATCAACAGTTCAAAATGGAAAAATCTAAAGTGTTTCATTAATGGCTTATCTATAAACAGCAGGCCAGACAACACCACTAAGCATTAGATAAGATTAATTCAGGGATATTTGTTGTAGATCATTTTAGTACACATGCACCATTCCGTAGAGGAAAGTCCAGAACAGGACATAAGTGAAAAGACCTCCAACAAGGCCCCCAGTGAATAGCAGCCGCCGTGATTTAAAGCATTTGTTCCACCTCCGTCCAGCTTTGAGGATGAGCAGCAGGGAAAGCAGAAACGCAGAGAGGACATAAAAAATAAAGCCATACAGTCCAGTCAGCCCGAGGATGCCAGCTGTTGCTCCGGAGAGAGCGGATACAGATGTGCGGCAGTAGTCCAGCACGGCGGCGTTGCCCCTCACAGCTACTTCACTGATGAACTGTGGTCCCTCACGCTTGGCTACAACTCCTGCCATCTTGGCTCTGGTCAGCAGGTCACAGGCAGGTGCTGCTGTTTCAGGAGAAATTCAGACATGTTTAATACAACATAGCTACATTTACTCAAATACTACAGTTCTTAATTAGACTACTGTTCAAAACTTAGATTACTGTTACAGCGCTTTGGGAACCGTTTCGGTTGAAAACGCTATATAAGAAAGAGTCCATTTACCATTTAAACAATTATATGCTACTTTATACTTCTACAACCAAATATTGTAGTTTTTACTCAATTTAATTTATTTCACAGCTATCGAGACTAGTTACAGCCTAAGATTTTGTGTACAAATCCTATTTGATAATAAAATGCGATGGTTTGTTACAGATTGAAACTCAACTCTACATTGACAAGCTACATGACAAAATATTGACACTGACAGGAGCCATTCTGCTCCACAAAGACTACTTTTTCTTTAAATGTTAACATTTGGTGATTACCAATTACCGGATCTTTAGAGTATTTCTTACATTCTGTTAATGCTTATTCCACTAACATAATAAGTAAGGCCATTACGTTAGAAAAGCTCATTTGTACCATACAGGTGTCTATGGTTAACGTAATACATTCATTAGACATTTTAAGAGATTAACGACTACGAGAAAGAAAGAAAAAAAAAAGACAAAAATGGACATGTCTCGATACTTTAAAGCCCCCTAACATGAGAAAGCAAAGCTGTCAGTCAGCTGTGGTCGATGTTAGCTACTGACCACAATCAAGCAAAGTAGCCAATACCTACATTTAAAGTCTCGCTTTGGTGGCAAAAACAGGCACAGAAAAACACCAGAGACACAAAGCGGACGAGGAACTAGTCAATAGAGCCTAATAATTAAACTACACGCAATACTGCACGGGACCGGGTGCCATAACGGCACATTAGCCTGCTTTATTTTAACATTATCACCGATTGGGCTAACGATAGCATTAGCAGCTAGCCCTCCAGGCTGCTTGCCGGCGGAAACTGATGACAGGTTCTCACCGGAAATAAACGCAGGGACTCGTCGGCTCCTCGCAGTGCAATTACAAAACCATAACCTGTAAGAGCAACTCCCAAGGCTTGATTATTAGATTGTTTTTAAGGGTTGTCCGGTGATATGACACTGAAAAAACCACATTCATTCTCGTTTGGATGACACCATGTCAGCCATGCTCCGCGCAGTGCATTGTGGGAACAGCGCATGCATCTTAACAGGAGCGACGACGTGGTGCATTCTAAGCACACGACAGAGTCGGAAATGTCACCTGTGTAATGTGGAAAATGTCCTCCCCTTCTAGGTGACCGTGTCACCTTTTTGAGGCACTCTGTTGCAAAATACAGGCAAATCCGGTCTTTCAAACATCCAGCGTCACCCGAAAAAGAACGCAATGTTTCAAAACTGCGCACAACAGAGCAAAGCTTGATTCAGTGGAAATTCTAGGGACATTTATGTTCCAGATTAAAAACAAAAACAGCAAGAAAACAATTGCTGTTACTGTTGTAGTTTCTTTCTGTCTAACCGTGTCCGCATCGGTGTATGAATGTGGTGTGAATGTGTGCCCCCTAAATGTCTGTTTGTCTGCCCTGTGATTGACTGGCGACCAGTCCAGGGTGTTTCCCCGCCTCTCGCCCAATGATCTGGGATTGGCTCCTGTGATTAATGAAATTAACGAGTGACGACTTCATTCCATCCTTGTGCGCCATGGCAGTGAGCGATGCACCACCCCGCAGCCGTGCTACCATGCATATAGCAGTGTTGACGTTATTAGTGTTTAGTCAAGTCGACAAGTGGCCTTCACAATGACAGTGAAATTTGCTATATTAGAAATTAGAAAGAAATTCTACCTATCTGTCAGAAGTGGCGTTTTATTAATCTATTTCAAGTTAGGGACAGTAACTGTTAAAACTGTTATGTTAGGTTCTTTCTAGATCTTTACCGTGATTTTATGAAATGCATATTTGAGTAATGGAGCTAATTCGGTTCGGGGGACTTACTGTACATTCGAGGAAATATAACATTCCCGACTTCCTACTTCCGACGTGAACGCAGCAAAAGTTCCCTTGTGGCGATGACGTAGCAGCACAGCGGAGTTGCGACATACCCCACCAGGAATAATGGCTCCTTACACCCTGGGGGTGGACGTGGGCACCACTTCGGTGAAAGCCGTGTTGTTAGAAACCGGGTCCAGAGCGGTGGCGGCGAGTCGCGCTTTGCCGACGACGTCTGAGATCCTCGACAGCGGCGGGATACGGGTGAGTGCGTTCACGGCCCCACGACTTTATCCAGCTGCTTTCTCAGTAACACGGCGGCGTGTTTGTCTCATGCGGCAGCCTGGCTCTGTTTCCATGACATGCAGGCGAAAGAGCAGGATTCTGTCCGGATCATAGACACTTTGAACCGCTGCATCGGCCTGTTGCCCAGAGACGAGCTGCAGCATGTGCGCAGCATCGGGCTGTCCGGGCAGATGCACGGGGTTTTATTCTGGAAGGCAAAGAGCGGTAAGGCCTTACGTTTCATAACGCGTGTGGCATAAACGTGTAGTAACAACAGTTGTGACACAGGAGTGGTTTGGGCGGCAAAGAAACGGATTTGTTCGTCCTTTTGGTTCATCTGAAGTGTAAACAAATCAAGAGAGGAGCTGGCAAAGAGATTTTAAAAGATGGTTTAATTTCAGAGCAAGTGTGGCCCCCCAAAATGTAGACGCATGTTCATAACTCTTGTAAAATAAAAACAGAATGTGTGCTCATGCAGGTGATGCAGAAAAAGAACTACAGCATCCGTGACAGCCCTGAGGTGTATACTGTGGTGTGTAATCTGATAACGTTGTGGCCCCTACATTCACACAATCTATACTCTTTAATCTTATGATCCCTGGAAGGGCCCCAATAGAAAGGTCCCACATCACACTCTCGGACACGAGGGTCACGATTATTGTAAAGGATGGAATCACTTTTAAAATGGTGTGTTCTAGGATCATGGGATGTGGTTTTTTCAGGCAATTAGAAGCCTATCAAGACGAGAGCAACGTTTTCAGCCTGTTGAATTACATTGAGTCTGTAATACAGGTCACCTAATAACTTTTAAACAGAGACATGGTTGGTCTTTTGTATTTCTTACATAACTATGTTGCCCTCTGCTGGTTGCATCCAAAACATGATATGAAAATAGGTAGGATGTCTTTCTATCCAACCAAAACCAAGGAGTGAGATGTAACTTGTTTTGTCCGCGTCTCTTGCCCCCTTTGCAGGTTGTGATTGGTCCAACGGGGACTTCTTCACAGCCAGGGACACCAGTCAGCTGATCACCTGGCAGGACGGGCGCTGCAGCAGTAACTTTCTGTCCTCTCTTCCAAAACCAGACTCGCATCTCAGCGTCGCCACAGGGTTTGGCTGTGCAACAATCTTCTGGTACATGAAACACAGGTCAGAATAAACTTTCAAAGACCCCACGTAGAGCCCATTCAATCACCATTTTCTTTTTTTGTGATAGATGAAAATTAACTCTAAAGATGTGTGTTTCACTGCAGGCCTGAGTTTCTTGAGGACTTCACAGTTGCAGGTACCATCCAGGACTATGTGGTGTCCATGCTGTGTGGTCTGGACGGGTGTGTGATGACGCCCCAGAATGCAGCCAGCTGGGGCTTTTTCAACACTTCCTCCAACCAGTGGAATATAGACACGTATGTGAAATGCAGAACTTCCTGTCGCAATAACACCTAATTTCTGTGCTAAATTTGGCCGAGCATTCTCTTGATAAGGTCAAGAACTAAATGCATGAAAAATGTTCTGTTTGTGCATGCTTGGTGTTAAACCGCAGTCACTAAACACTTTGTGCAGTTCATTACAGGCTTATGGTGTGCGTAACCTACATAACAAGCAACTCTGTGTGTGTGTGTGTGTGTGTGTGCATGCTGCAGTCTGAAGGGTGCAGGCTTCCCTTTGCACCTGCTTCCTCAGTGTGTGCCATCTGGTGGCTTGGCGGGACAGACGCACTCTGCCTGGCATGGTATCCCTGCTGGTACGCCAGTAGGTGTCGCCCTCGGAGACTTCCAGTGCTCTGTCTACTGCTGCATGGGTGCGCGGACAGATGCAGGTGAAACAGGATGTCAAGTCATCTCGCTCAGGCTAGGATCACACACCTTTACAGTTGATGCACTTCAGATTAAGTAATCCATTAATGCTGTACTGGGAAATGTTGCATCCATTAGTTTCTTCTTCTACTGCATTATTGATAAACCTAAAGGATAATGATTAATAATCTTACTTTGTTCTCAGTACGTTGGAGCACACAAAGGAAACAATCGCATTATGCATCATGTGTAATCCTGCCGTCAGTGTCCTTGCATGTCATGCTTGGGGCTGTTAGTTCACACGCCTTAGATGACAGTTTGTATCTTTCTCCTAATTTCGCAGTTCTTAACATAAGCACCTCAGCCCAGCTGACCTTCATCATGCCAGCTGACTTCAAACCTCCTGATTCTCCCGAGACGGCTTCTTCCATCTCCTACTTCCCCTACTTTGATGGCTCGTACTTGGCGGTGGCCGCGTCACTCAACGGAGGGAATGTACTGGCCACTTTTGTGGAGATGCTCACTGCCTGGATGAACGAGCTTGGTATGAATTTTTAGCCACGCTAGTAGCATGGTCCAAGGGGTGGCATGTCGTGTCTTTCGGCCAGCTAGTCCACCACTTTGGTCCGGACTAAAATATCACAACAACTCTTGGATCGATTGCCATGACATTTGGTATGGACATTCATGCTTCACAGATGATGAATGCTAATTACTTTGGCGATCCCCTGACATTTACTTTAACGCCACCATGAGGTTGACCTATGTGGTTGTGTGCTATTGGATGGATTGCCATGAAATTTGGTACAGACATTATTTTTCCCCTAAGGATGAATTGTAATCAGTGTGGTGATCCTGTAACTTTTCCTCTGGCACCATTATCAGGTCAAAATTTCAATTCATGACCAAATACCTGCAAAACTAATGAAATTCCCATCAGCCTCGGCTATGCTTTGTGTTTAGTGCTAATTAGCTGATGTTAGCATGCTACAATGCTTAAATAAGATGGTGAACATGGTAAACATTATACATGCTAGACATCAGCATGTTTAGCATGTTGATGTTTAGCTTTTAGCTTAAAGCAGCACTGTGTCTAAGTACTGCCTCACAGAGCTGCTAGCATGACTGAAGACTCTTGTTCAAATCATTGTTTCATTCATAACCAGTCAAGAACTGAATCAGCCTGGTTAGATGCATACCGGACCAATCAGCACACATTTAAATGATAAAACTATTAATCAGGGCTTTCTAGGTGCAGAATGACTGTGATCTGATGCATTTCAAACCTCAGCTGTCTAAAAAAAAAAATACGCCTAGTGAATAGTTCAGAAGAAAATGAATACTTGCAGATCAGCCACTAAGCTGTTCTAGTCTAAAATTGAAAGCAAAGATCAATGACGGCCCAGAGAGGGCATTTGATTGATCCCAGTAAACCGATGCCAAAATGAATCGTGGATCATTGCCATTAAATGAGTTAAATCAAAATGTTAAATTGCTCCCCTCCGTCCCTCACAGGTGCGGAGATGAGTGATTGCTGCTTATATGAGAAGCTGATTCATTGCGCCCTGAATCAGGAGACGAGCGACCTGAGGGTGAGTCCTACCATCCTAGGAGAGAGACACGACCCGCTCTGCCTGGGTCAAGTGACCAACATCTCCACTACCAATCTCTCTCTGGGACATTTGACCAGGGCGCTGTGCCGCGGAGTCCTGGACAACATCACCTGCATGATGCCTGCTGAGCGTCTGCAGCAGGCGGGGATCAGCAGGATTGTGGGCAGTGGGAGCGCCATCGCCCGCAATGAGGTGCTAAGGCAGGAGGTGGAGAAGGCCTTTCCTCTGCCGGTGGTATACGGACAAAACGCGGACTCTGCTGTCGGTGTGGCCATGGTCCTCTGTGACCTACTTTGAAAGTACAGAGTCGTGATCCATAGGAGAATCCCTCTGTTTTACATGATTAATTGAGAGTTTTGCACACTTTTGAGTAACTTATCGAATGGCATCTCTTTGTCTAAAAAAGGAAGTATCAGGCAAACTGACACGCTGCAACATATTTTGCTCTGTGAAACTGAAAGCAAAAGCTATGTCTGCCAGGACAGGGATCAGAGGCTTTTGTGTATCCTGTGGCTCACTGTAAAAATGCAGTAGTATTAATTTTTTATTATAGTAGAGCAACATTTTGTTGAAATCACTACAGTTGTATGCAGGTATTTTTCCCTAAGTGAGCCAGTAGTTCACACCTAATGTGATGTGATGTGATTGTGGCACAAATAAAGAAGATTTCAATAATTCACTCTTTGTCTCAAATCATTATGAATGTTCCTGAATTTGATCATATCCTACTTCTTGCCCATGTGGGTGACATTTTAAATACTTAATATTGCCAAATGTAACCATCTCACTATGTGAAGGCCTGCGTCCCCTGCTGATCTGTGAAAAAAGGAAGTGATCTTAAGAAAGGAAATCATCATGTCTCATGAGCACAGATCTACAGCTCACACTGTTATGCAGAGGCTGTGCAACCACACACTCGGTCACAGGACTGTAGCTGCACTGAAAACACAAAGAGGCATGTTAGTCACACAGGAAGCACCTCAGCAACGTTAAGGGCTAACAAAAGGAGACTTTGGAAAGTTATACAAGTGATAGAAAAACCGAAGTAAGTAAAGTATCATTTCAGAAGTTATTCCCAGAGAGACATGAGATGTTATTTTTCTTCACGGCGTTACTGTAAAATGTATTGATTCAATTGTCTTGTCTAAATTCAAAAGGAAAAAATTCGACTGCTCTCATCACGAAACACATTTGATTTCATGTCGGATAATACACTGGTTCTTTCCTTCGTGGTGTGTTTTTTCTGTCATGGCAAGAGCAAAGATGGTCAATACAGCATCCTTTTAAGCACTCAAGGCTCCAGTAACATGCGCTGATGTTCTCTAGGGCGTGACTTCATCTCCCAAAGCCTGCTAATCTCACCCGTGTTACATTAAGGAAGCATACACACCCAGATCTCTGCAGAGGAATTTGTTTTTGACCTGAAGATATTTATTTTTATGGAGAAGACAAACTGGAACAGGAAGACGTCATTCTGGTCAGTCAAATGGTGGTTATGGTTTTGGTTTACATCATTAGTTTGCTTCTGGCGCTGAAGAATATTGAGAAACCTGTCTAGTATCGTGAACAAAAACCCTCATGCTGTTTTTTTGCACGTTGTGATTTGCTATCACATATTTTATGCATTTGAACATGGCAGACATGTAAAAAGATGCAGTGCACCGCTTGGTTGGTTTGTGCTTGTTTTATGAGATCTAATGAGGATATGAAAACGAATGGTAAAGGAAGAGGTCGTGAATAGTTCCATATATAGCACAGCTGGACATATACGTGCTTCTGCGCACGCAGCTGAACAACAAAGAGCTTTTAAAATACTGTACTTCCAGTTGTGTCAGTGAAAACCCCTGTTTCATTCATCAGTCAGATGTGGTGCAGCGGTAAATGATTGTTAAGAATACATTCGTGTTTCATTGGAAAATTGACCTTTGTAATAATAAGTTATGCACACCTCGCTGTTTTTCCATCCTCTCTTTCTTACTGTGCTATTCCTCCTGTGATGATTACAGAGATTCTACTGAGTAATTTCAATTCCCCATTTCCCGACTGAAAAGGGGAACAAGACGCTACCGACGATTAGGTTCCCAAGTTTTCATGTCGTTTAGTCACTTGTTCTGTTTCTATATAAAGCGTACTGTATATGATTGGATTATTCCACAAAGAAGTGGCTACCAGATCAAGTGCTGTGTTTTCTGCTGTCATGGAGATCTTCTTCTAAATACACTCCTTTGTTTGTCACTGTGGGTGAAACATCACATGTCTGTGACTATGTCTGTGCCCTGAACGGCCGGTGAGGTGATCCCCCTGTGGTAAAATGTTTCAGACCCATCAGCTGATACAAACAAAAATGAACTCATGTTAAAGCAGTAATGCTGTAATGCTTGGTCTTGCATTGTTTGCAGCGGTGGCTCTTTACTGCCTTTGGCTTGTGGTCCATTAAAACAAAAAAGCAATATGTACGTGTGACCCATTGAAACCGTTCTGAGCAGTTCAACCAGAGCGATTTTGTGTTGGAGTAATTTTAGAGACAAGAGAGTATTAGAGGAAACATTTTGCGAAACAGAAATGTGGGGGTTTCTCTTGCTTACATTGTTGATTGTCTTTACATCCCTTGGATGTTCCTAACCCCCACATTAAACCGCTGATCTCCAGAAGGTTAGGTTTTCTACACTTATATGATACGATTGGCTCTTGTGCTCTTTTAAAAATGGAGAATTACTTGAAACTAACAACTTATACATACAGTACCTCTAGCTGTCACACTAACTTCACTGGCTCATATAAATTGCAGTGGCTGTTTTTTATTTAATTAGATATATTAATTCATTATTGTTTGACAAAGCTTATAGCAGAGCTGACCCAGGTGAGCCCTGAGCCCACCCTTATATATGCTGCTACAGGCCTAGACTGCTGGGAGACTTCCACTGATGCACTGAGCTCCTCTCTCCTCCTCTCCCTCTCCATCTGTACGCACTCTCAACCCCTTAAAACTAACTCGACTGCTTGCCTTTCTCGTGGTTGTGTGCTTTCTCTCCTCTCTCTCTCCTCCTGTTGCTTTCTGCAGGCGTTTCTGCCTCCGGAGCTGTAGAGTCTGAATCTGTGGTTGCAGCCACCTGCTCCCCCCATGTTCCTGTTCAACATCCGCTGCTGCTACTATTGTTATTGCTCTTATTATTAGTATCACTATTATTATCATCAATACTCTTACTACTACTACTATTGCTTTACATCTGTATGTGGAGCTGTGCTGAGCTGCTGTATGTTCCCTTTCCTCTTGCTCACCCTGTCTCACTCTACCCCCCCCCCTTCCCCTCTCTTCCTCTCTCTCTCTACCCAACCGATTGATGACCGCCCACCCAGAGCCTGGTTCTGGTTCTGCTTGAAGTTTCCGCCTGTTAAAAGGGAGTTTGTCCTAGCCACTGTCGCCTAGTGCTGCACATGGTGGGAATTGTTGGGTCTCTGTAAATAAAGAGTCGGTCTAGATCTGCTCTATATGAAAAAGTGCCATGAGATATCTTTGTTATGATATGGTGCTTTATAAATAAAACTGAACTAACTGAATACAGGTATATATGGTATTTTTTGTTTATTATGTACAGTATATATTTATATTTTATTTAATTATTGTTTGTGGTTATTTTACTTTAATGCTCCATGTCAGCTTGATATTGTCACCTTGTGATTGAAATGTTTGCACGTTTTGTCTGTTGTTAAAACAATAAACTATTAATCATAAAAACTTCACTAGATCTGATGGTTGTTGTCTGATTAATGTGCACTTGTGCTGCATTTCTCTGCAGACAACTTGAGCAAGAGGTGAAGATGGACAAGTCAGAGATGTTTGGCATCTCTCTGGAGGCGGACGACAGGACGGAGGAAGAGAAATCACGGCAGAAAGCGGCAAAGAAGACCAGGCTGGGTTTGGGCCAGGAGGTGCCCAAGGCTCCCATGGACACCGATTATGAGGAGGAATTGGAGGAACCCAAGCCTCAAATCAGATTCAATCTCAACTTTGACAAGTGAGCCTCTCCACACAAACATAATGTGATCTCTGACTTTTTTAATGCTCATTATAGAATGGGCACTGTGTATTATCAAGCCCCACAGTGATGATTAATGTGGAGTGTGAAGCTGCTTGACCTTTTGACCCACATGATTCCTTTTTAACCCTGCTGTCTGTAATCATCCTTTTTGTTCATAGAGTGATTCGAGGTGAGGGGGTGCAAAGTAGGAAGAGAGATAGCAAGACATTTACCATCGATAGGTTATTTGAAGCAGTGACCAGCAGGGATGTCGAAAAGCTGACCGGCCTGCATCAGTACCTGCAGCAGAACATGAAGAAACTCTCCGACTCTTTGTGTGAGTGTGAGACCCATAATGCAACAGCTGCACTAAACTGTAAGCTCTTGACCAGTGTGTTGACTTCCTGAATGTGTGCTTACACCCACAGATCAGTCTTATGGTAAAACGGCCCTCATGAAGGCCCTGCTGCACCTCAAAGACGGCAGGAACGACACGGTGGAACTATTAATTGACATTTCAGAGAAGATGGGCGACATTAAAGAGTTTGTGAATTCAGCATACACTAACAGCTACTACAAAGGTGAACTGTGCATGAAGCAGAACTGCTGTGAGAATAAACGGCAACATTATTTTTCTGTCTTCAGACACTGTAAAGCAAAGTGACTGGTTGTCTGCTATGTATTGATGTGTGACTCTTGCAGGCCAGACAGCTCTCCATATAGCCATTGAGAGGAGGACTCTTTTCTATGTGACGCTGCTAGTCAGTAAAGGAGCAGATGTCCATGCCAAAGCCTGCGGGATATTCTTCCAGCCACACGATGGCCCCAACTTCTACTTTGGTGAGTCCATGCTGCTGCGTGCTCCTCTGAAGCGTCACACAAACATCATCTACTGACAAGATGAGTCACATACTACCACTTTTGTTGCTGAGTGAGATACTTTTCTTTAGTTTCACAGCATCTTAGCTTCTAAACCTTTTCTTTGTGACAAAGAGTAACTTAAAGCAATACATTTTCATTATTTCTAAGTTGGTAATTTTTCCTTTCAAACGATTACATTCTGCTTAGGTCAAAAACTAAAGACAGCACAGCACAATACTGAATTAGCACTGTGACTATTACAGGACTGTAGTAGAGGTGTAATATTTTTGTGAGCATAATATGATACACCAACAGCTTGCATCAATGTTTTACTCACTTGTGCGTACAATACATCTGCCGTTTAAAACCCAGAATACTCTGGAATCTGGAACATGGGATGAGTCTGAGCTGAGTTTGCAGAGACCAACTTTAGACTCTGCAAAGTTATCTAGATAACTCAGTAGCCCTACGTCTTGGAAAAGACCCTATAGAGCACAAGATGCAGACAAAAACATTACTCTTCAGCGCAACCAGTGGTCAAATGTTCCACAGAGTACCTTTAACTTTACTCTAAACATTCTCAAACAAAGGAAAGTGGGGTGGTATGGTGTTTATATTTTGCTGAAGTGAGGATAGTCTGACTTATTTGGGAGAGCAGGGAAGGTTTTTATTTGATCTTTTATTTGAATTCAGCCTTGCCATGTGAGATTTATCATTTAAAAAAGAGATCAAAATGATTACATAAAAACAAAGGCTTTCGTGTATGCTATGCTATTCGACCATTTACAGTTTAGAACGTTACATGAACATTAAATGATCAGATCTGCAGGTGCATTTTCAGTTTGTGAGCGTTCTGAACAAACTTTATCGTCCATTGTTCATCGTCCATCGTCCAATAAAGTTTTATTTATTTATTTTACGCTGCATGGAAAACCAAATTGCCTAATGCGTACAACAAGACCCTACTGGTGGTGTAGCCCTTAGTAGCTCTTGTTTGAAAACACAGAGCGGTGAAATAAAAGGCAAATGTGATGCATCATTTGTTTGCCATATATGTGGCAATTGGTAATCTCACTTCTGTTGTGATATTGGATGCACACATTGTTAAAATGAATGTTCTACTAAGATATTAAATGCTTAAATCGGTGCATCAGCTTGAATTCTTCATGCTTTTCCTCTGTAAGGTATTAATTTTTAAAGAGTTTTACCACCTTTACAATGCTAAATGATTTAAAGTCAAGGGGATGGTGCAAAGAAAATATTAATATATACACGGGGGATGGTCTTGCTTTCTAAAGCTGAAACATAAGGTTCATCCCCATCCCAATAGTGTTTGTACAGTCCCTAAGCTTCATGGTGGACCACGAATGGCTTCCAAACTAGCTCGTACCTACACGTTACAAAGAGAAACTTTCCTCCTTTCCATGTGGAAACAACCTTCTTGTGTCAAACTCTGCACAGTGTAGGTCAATCATCCAAGCGGGAGCAGGACGATAGCACTGAATTTGTCTGCCATCAGTCTAAAAGCTCTGCCATGAAAGATCATACTTGCAGTTTGATGGACAGAATGTAGACACATGTGAAATATTCAGATGATGATGCATTTATATCCGTTATTATTCAGGGAAACAGCTGTAAATGAACAGAGCCTTTCTCTATGTTTGGTCGACAGGGGAGCTGCCTCTGTCTCTGGCAGCCTGCACCAACCAGCCCGACGTGGTGGACTTCCTCATGGAGAACGAGTACCGGCGAGCGGACGCTAAGGTGAAGGACTCTCAGGGCAACACGGTGCTGCACGCGTTGGTGGTGGTGGCTGACAACTCCAAGGATAACACAGAGTTCATCACCAAAATGTACGACCGGATCCTAAAGACCACTGCCCAACTGCACCCCAAGCTGAAGCTGGAAGACATCGAGAACAAAAAGGGCCTGACGCCTCTTAAAATGGCTGCCAAGACTGGCAAGATTGGGGTAAACACCAGAAGTTGATATAAGGGAGCACTGCAGAGTCTCTACAGGCTATAGGGGCCCAGGGCCAAAAATGTACTATGGGCCCTCATCTCCACTGACAACCCAAAAAGTAGTGTTTTGTTGGGCCCTGTGAGTTTCTAAATTGTAGTCTTGATAGTCTTCAGTCCTGCTAGCTTGGGTAGATTCATAGACATTTTCCGTCTTGATGCTGTACTACCTGGATGAATGGGATTGAA
Organism: Gadopsis marmoratus; assembly: GCA_036023855.1. Classification (NCBI taxonomy): domain Eukaryota; kingdom Metazoa; phylum Chordata; class Actinopteri; order Centrarchiformes; family Percichthyidae; genus Gadopsis; species Gadopsis marmoratus. The sequence goes on from JAVQJF010031089.1 coordinate 25,106, forward strand.
CATTCCCAGATATATTTTGCTCTGACTTTCCTTTCATTTGTCTGCAGATTTTTTCACACATCCTAAAACGGGAATTCCAGGAGAGTCAGACCAAGCATTTGTCCCGTAAGTTCACTGAATGGGTTTACGGGCCTGTCCACAGCTCCCTGTATGACCTGGCCTCCGTGGACTCATATGAGGACAACTCAGTCCTGGAGATCCTGGTCTACGGCAGTGACATTCCCGTGAGTCCCAGCATCATGAGCCCAGTCAGAGCAGCTGCTGGTGTTATTCTGTACTCAAACATCTGTCTCCTCTCAGAACCGTCACGAGATGCTCGAGACGGAGCCTCTGAGCCGGCTGTTGGAGGAGAAGTGGAAGACATTTGGAGGTCTAATGTTTTTTTTCAACTTCCTGGTCTACACCCTGTACCTGGTCATCTTCACTTTTGTAGCCTACAACAAGAAGGAAAGACAGGTGCGCTGGTTGCTTCAAACTGTGTAATTGATCTGTGTAGCCATCCCAGACAGACCTGTGCTGATGTTGCTTATGTTTGTTCTCTGCTTCACAGCCCCCGTTTCCCCTCGAACGCACCACAGTGGGTTACCTGTATGTTACAGGCCAGCTACTGACAGCGCTGGCAAACTGCTATTTCTTTTTCATAGGGGTATGTAGGCTATAATCCAGTGGCTCATACCACCACCTTGTGGAAGTTGCTTTCCAATAATATGATTTATCAACAACCTTATCTAAATCCCTAGATCATAGACATGAAGAGGAAATGCCCAAAGCTGCAGACGTTGCTGATTGATGGATATTATGAGATTCTTTTGTAAGTAGTAATCCTTATTTCCCAGATGTGGTCAAAATTACAGGTACCCTGTGGAGATTTCCTGCAAACAAACAAGTTACGTTTACATTCAGTGATTTTTACCAATTTTTAGATCTGTGTTTGCTAGCTAGCAGTCTTCTTTCCTGCCTTTGCTGACGTCTTGCTGTGCTTCTTTGTGTGTTACTGCCACCAACTGTCGTTCAGTGGAACAGCATGAAACAGGTGCCAGGGGTACCTTTTAAACGGCAATCTATTCTAGCATCAACCAGCAAACTGCGTGCAATGGCATACCTTAACAACATGCTGAAAACACTGCCCTCTCCAGTTGAAACGTTCCAGCACCAATAGCCCAATAGCATCTTATGGTATTTTGGTCCCTTGATGGCAAAAACAACGTACATTGGGAGATTAGAGAACACATTTATATATGTGCCAATGTAGTTTTTATTACAAATAAGCATATTGGACTACAGCATCTCAGAGTTGATACAGAGTAACCGTGAATCATTTATACTGTAGTGGTTGGTGATTGTATACCTCTATACACTACACACATGCGATGTCTGTTGCATTTATTGCCTTTCAGTCACCTTTTTGCATTGTTTTGCTTGGAGGGTTCCTTTGTCTTCATGGTATAGGTCATTATTTACACTGCGCTCAACTGAAACGCCTTGACTACACACAGGTGATCTCCATTTAACACATTTTGTGACTTACAAAACCACCTGGCTGCACCAGTAAAAATGTATATGTGTCCCATTAAAAGGGGTGAATACTTACAAACAAGTATTTTATGTTTGTAAGTCATTTAGATCTCTTCGTAGAGATCTGCTTTCACTTTGACATTAAAGGGACTGCTCTTTTTGTTGATCAGTGTCAGAAAAGCCGCATTAAATCTACTTTGATTTAATGCTGTCAAAGGGGTGAATACTTGAGATTATACTAGGAATTGTATAATCTTAAATACTGCTATTAAAAGACAACGCTCAATCACCAAATAACTCCTGGGATTTATTGAACAGCACAGAACATGTCATTTTGTTTTTGTACCCCACCGTAGCCTCATCTTTTACACACTTGATAGTTTTCTGCAGGGCGTCCTCTTCCTGGTCTCAGCCGGACTGTATCTGGGCGGGAAGGAGGAGTACCTCGGCTTCCTGGTGCTGTGTTTAGCTCTCAGCTGGGTGAACGTGCTCTACTTCTCCAGGGGCGACATACACATGGGCATCTACAGCATCATGATACAGAAGGTAGTCCACACAGGTCGCACTGCACCGGACATCACAGTGAACGATCTGATACCTGAAGCCTTTTGTCTCTGTTCTTCTTTGCAGATGATCCTCAGTGACATCCTGCGCTTTCTTTTTGTCTATGTTGTGTTCCTCTTTGGATTTTCAGCAGGTATAACTCCTCCGTAAATGAAAATATTCATTCAAAAAGACATCTGCTACTCTTCCAAAATGCTTTCTGCCTTGAAAATAGAACTCAATTTTACTCGACCAGATTTTAAAGATCTATTACTTTCCTGGACAAGTAAAGGGCATTTTGAGATATGAACTTGTAACACTGCTACTGTCAACATGCCATGAATGGAGGATGTACTATATATAATCTCCTTTCTATCTCCTGTCATAGCGGTGGTCTCACTGCTCATAGAGCCTCCTGTGAAGAACACCACTCATACATCGAGGAACGGTTTCTATAGTGACGATAGTGACCCGTGTGAAAAACCCACCTACAGAAACATCTCCTACACCACGCTGCAGCTCTTCAAGTTTACCATCGGCATGGGCGACATGGAGTTCACCCAGGACTATCAGTACAAGGAGATCTTCTACGTGCTCCTCATCGGCTACATCATTCTCACCTACATCCTGCTGCTCAACATGCTCATCGCCCTCATGAACCGCACCGTGGAGAAGACCACCACGGAGAGCAAATGCATCTGGAAGCTACAGGTGAGGCATCCAGGAGGGCTCTGTGGTGGCGGGAGTATCTACTCAAGGCAGGTGTAGTTTGATGAAGTGCTGTGACTGTTTTCAGAGGGCTATCACCATCCTGGATATGGAGAAACGGCTGCCTTGCTGTCTGAAGAAGATGCTTCGCTGTGGGGTGGAGAAAAACCTCGGCACTGCTATTGGAAATGACCGTCGTCGATGTTTCAGGTTTGCGCCTTCCAGTTCAGTGACCATTCAAACAGTGACTGACATGTTTTTGGTAGCGTGCACTACTAAAGCACATATAAACTGCAGTTTCAGCCCAGCTGGCGGTGTGGCTCTATGGATGGCAACGTTGGTCCACCACTTGGTCCATAGATTGCAATGAAATGCATAGACATACATGCTGCCCAGAAGATCACTCCTAATGACTCTTGCAATCCCTATTAGTACAAACATCACGTCCCATTCAGAATGAATTGCAATAACGTTGGTGTTCCCTTAACCTTTCATCCAGCACCATCGTCAGGTCAAAATTTGTATTTGTCCTGCAAAATGATCAACCTTCCCATCAGCCTCAGCTGCACTTTGTGTCTAGTGTTAATTAGCAAATGTTAGCATGCCAACACGCTAAACTAACCTGCTAAACATCACCATGTTAGCATTGTCATTGTGAGTGAGCATGTTATTTTATATATAGCATATAATTTCAGACCCTGTCTGCTGAAAGGCCTTTGTGTCTAAATCTAATTTTAACATGTTAATTATTTCAGTTGATATAATGCTCTAATGGTGCATATTCCTAAATAAATGTATGTTTTATTAGATTATCACTCAAGAATAGCTTTCAGGTATAGAGTAGGAGTACTATGAGGCATATTTTATAATTGGCTATGCTATTCCATGTCTCCTGCTTAGTAATGACTCCATATTGTGTCCAGTTGGGCTGGTTAAGACACTAAATCTGGATGTGTGTCCATAATGAGAGTCCTGGTGGGTTTGTATCAGGTTTCCTGGTGATAGGAAAGATCCAGTGAGAGATACAGGACTGAAGTTGTCATCTGGCCTACATTTTTTTTGGCTGGTATGGTCAGTTCTTTGGATTTGTTTGAGACAGGGTCTGCTGTGTTACAAAGTTTCATCTCTTGGGAGTAAAGATCCCCTGCACCCAAAGGTCTACGGGGCTGATCCTCCGAGCAACAAAAAAACATTATTAGCAAGTAATAATGATAAAGCAGAAACAAAGGTTCAGGCTTGACGATTTCACTAAAGATGCAGGAGCAGGACTGACTGTGTGTACACTGTGTTCTTCACCAAGTTCCCTTGTCTGACAGCTGACTGATACGTCACACAGCAGACAGTAATCGGAGAATGTGTCCTCTTGTCGTCTCAGAGTCGAGGAAGTCAACTGGAACAAATGGAACACCAACCTGGGCAAAATCCATGAGGATCCTGGCTGCTGCGATCATGACCAACAGCCTGCCTCAGACACCCTGAGGCACACACCAAACAGAGGTGCCGAAACATGAACACACTCAAAAGTTTCAAGATTTGTGACAGGCGTCGTTGGCCTATCAGGAATGTAACATTTCCATCCTTTGCCCACAGGGAGGAGCTGGAGAGTCGTATTCAAGGAGAGCAATCGGCGGAGGTGGCAGACACATCAGTCCACAGAGTCAGAGATGGAGCTGGACACCACAGCTGTCTGAAAGACAACAGAGAGCTTCACCCTGGCTGCTCAGCCTGACTGACCTGAGCGATGAGGCATTCAAACCTAAAGACAGTATTCGGTTTCAGTTCCCCAAGACATTTAACTGCCAAATGTGTGAACTGCCTCCCTGACAAGACTGGCACTCCAATGTCAACTGGATTTTAAATGTACTCTTTGAGGAAATATTTGTCCCGAGATGCGCAGTGCTGAGGAAGATATTGTAGATATTTGTTCATCTGACTGACATAATGGTGTAAAAAAAAACTAAAGTAGAATGGATCAAAGCTGAATTCTGCATCAAATGCTGCTTAATTGCCAAGGAAACCATGCATTTGAAATACATAAAAAAATTTAATCCAGAGGCTTCTGCACATGCGGTTTCTGCCAGCACCTGAACAGGATGCACATCCTCTCTGCACAAAGGCCATAACCTCCGGCACCTCTGGCATTGCTCAAAATCCTTCATGGAGTAATACTGATCACTAAGGTGCTGATCCTGTCGCCCTGCTGTGTGCCCTTTATACAAGTCCCATTTTCATCATAGCCAGACAAGCTAAATCTTCTGCAGCCAGATAGTCCTGCGGATTTCACAGCTTGCTTTGTCTACTCTACTTCCTGTTTCTATTTGGCAGAGAGGGGCTCGGTTAAATGGCATGAAAGCACAGCAATTGGTGCAACAATGACCACCTACAGCTAGCTGTCGTAATTACAAAGTGTATGTGGTTTAGACAGGCCTTTTGAGTTGTTCAGCCACTTGTAAAGCTGATTATGTAAGAAATTAATGTGTGAACAGTAACTATTGTCATTCTGTCTGACAAGTAGGTTAAGTTAGTGTATCTCCGTAAGGCTGAGCTCAGTCACAGTCAGCTTAAATGAATGTTGCAGATAATCCAAACAATGGTTCAGACTCATTTCAAAGCATAAATTAGAACTTTATTTTATTATTACAATATTACAAAAAGAGTAGCACAACTCTCACGTGCTTGCCTCTTATCTGTCGTACAGAATGACACAAAAGAAAGGCTTATGGACCTTCTTCCATTTCACAGCAATAGTACAAGAAACAAAGAAAATAAAATTTAAATAACAACAAATCAAGTATTATAGTCACAACTGCAAACTGAAGCTTTGAAACTTGGAAAAGAATGTTACAGCTCAGTAACTACACATTGCTAAAATATATAATTACAAAATATTACTCCTTTACTTGCTTTCCATAATAAAGAATCTCTAAGGAATTGTCTATTCAACAAAACTTCATTAAAAGAAAAAGACCAGAAAAAAAGTAACTGAAACAAAATTGCTGTTTCTGTGTATCTTTACCATCTGCTTTCTCCTTATTATTTGGGGTTTTCATTAAAACCATGCTCATTTTCAAGGGAAGTCCAAGGACCAAACACTTAAGGCTTTTTAAGGGCTGTTAGGGAGTTAGGTGAACAAAACATGGGCGTCATTGTGTTTATACACACACATACACACACACACACACACACACCCTTCATTCTACCCACATCAGCAGGCGACATTCACACACAATCATTAAACTTTGAAGTTACAGTAGTCTAGTAGGTAAGCCAGTGTACAATAAAATAAACAATGCATTTGCTGTTTCACTTTAAACTTAAAAGTCAGTTTTGTTTACCTCAGAGTGATCTTGCAAGTGATCAATTTGGTCTTTTCAAGCAGACTTCACATCAGAATGAGTAGCAACTATACGTAACTTAATTCACTTAAGTTCTTGCTGCCAGGATCAAAACTCTGGTTAGACTCGTAGTACGATTCGACATGACATTAGTAACACTATTATTTCTTCTACTCCAGAGTTTTGTCCTCATAACTAATCTATCCACTTCAATACCTGCAAAACAAATCTCAACATTCAAGTAATACATTTGTCATGGTTACAACAAAAAAAAAAAAGATCTTAAAAGGAAACAAACGTAAAATGGCACATCTTCATACAGTGTGTCCTTGTTAACCTGACTTTGGCCATTTTAAAAAAAGGTATGAGAGTTAATCGTTCATAACGTTTTCTGCACTAAACATTTTCACAATCCTGTTGCCAAGCCTTCCTGGCATTGACAAAAAGGGTTTTTTAAACACCTGAATTCATTGCAGCATTTTCAGCAGGACAGAGCATCACCTTTTCAACATATTTGCTCCCTGCTGGATCTTTACTATGTACAAACAACCTGATTACATGCTTCCTTAACTGACAGAGAGGAATCAATCTTGAATAGTCCTATTATACAAATAAATAATTAGTTAAAAAGAATAAAACCTCAGCTTGTCCAGCTGTACTTAGTCTCCAGTGTCTGATAGCTTTGCACTGAAACAAGATCATTACTCTCTCTCCTGTCCTCAAATGATTGTGTTTAACCTTCACACCAAAATGAAAATTACTTACTTATCTTATTAAAACTAGTCAGCGCCGAAAATTCCTGACATGACCCTGTAAAAAAAAACCTAACCGTCAGTAGATGTAGTCGTCAGTGAGGAATTGACTGTTTTTCGTCTTCCTTACATGCATAAGACAACGTAAACGACAGTTCTGAAGTACAAATAACACAGAATCTTTTAAGATCCAGGCACACAGACAATAGAGGAAGAAGGAGGGAATGACACACAGTACAAATGTGTATACACACGCACATGAAACAGTTCCCTAAAGTGCCAGGTAAAAGCACTCATTAACAAAAATAAAAGCAGCAATTGATCACTTGCAAGATTTATTTTAAAAGAACAAAAAAAACAACTACTGTTATTCATTAAATATATTAATTTACCCTCTTTAACATTAGCGATCATTTGTTTAAGTTATCAAATTAGTTTTATTCATGTGTTTCCTTAAGACTAAACAAAAGGGGTTTTGATAACTGCTGTGTAGACAAGGCCATAGCTTATCTGTACCCTGGGTGCTGGATGAGGGCGGTTCTTCCATCCCCAGCCTCTGGATCTACCCTGTTCAGAGGAGGCCTATGCAGCTTGCCCATCAACCCTAGATTCTGATCGCGGAAGTAGAGCGTCTGGAAGTCCCCACCCAAGTAATCTGCCGTTTGCATCAGATTAGTCTGGGCGGAGGAGGTGGAGATGGAGGAGCTTGTTCCTAGCCTGTATTGAGGAGCCCCTGGGGGACCGCAGTCTAGCGTGGTGCACCCCCCAGGGCCCGCACTGTGGAATGGCATGGCTACGTCCTGAGACCCGGAGCTGTCACTGTTGGGTGTGGGTAGGATGCTGCTGTTCCAAATGTGGGACTGGAAGTAATGACCATTAGTGTAGTGGGCCATGGGACCGGGCATGCAGTTGTTGTTGACAGGGGGAGAGGGGGTGGGTCTCTCTACGGGAGGTTTCAGTGTGTAAGGCTGACCCACACAAACCTCTGCAGGGTAGCCCATGCCGTTATAATGGAAGGTGGGGTCCCTGGAAGGCTGCTTGCAGAGGTGGGTCCCACCGTTCTGAATGTGGGGTACATGAGCCAACTGGTGCTGATTCCAAGAGCGCATATTCTGCTGTTGTGTGTTATGTTGTAGATGTTGGTGCTGCTGATTCTGTTGTGGATGCAGATGCTGCTGCAGGTGATGGTGCTGCTGCTTGAGATCAGTGTGGTTGGAAGGCAAGTGGTTCATAGCAGCCACGCTAGATTGGGGGTGAGCTCCCATTGGGGCAGTGGCTTTCTCATGAGGGCCAATAATACAGTTGGGTGGAGGGAAGCCAGGGTTGCTGTGCATGGACACCCTGGAGCAGGCGCTGATAAGCAGGTTGCGACTTATGGGGCTGGGGTTGGCGATCTGGCCCTCACACATGGAGGTGGCTCCTGCACCTTGGGCCCGAGCTTGGCAGAACTGGTTGATCTGATGCACAATGGTGCTCAAGTCGGGCTGGCGGCCCTGGTGCAGCCCTGCGACCATGGAGAGTGGAATGGTTGAGGTAGAGACGGTAACATTAGGCGGTGCGTCGCCATCTGGCAGCTTTCTGCTCCCCTGCAAGCCAGGTGGCGGCTGCTGCTGAAGGTGCTGCTGCTGAAGCATGACATTAGGGGGCCCCTGTAGGTGGCCATGGGCTGGGTGTTGAGTCTGGAGTCTGGGTGGGCCCTGAGAGTGCTGGGCCATGGGGGGAGGGTGTCTGAGGCTCTGAGTGTGACCTGGCTGCTGAGGGAGGGGCATCTGTAGAGTCTGAGGCGGTTCCTGTGGTTGAAGGGGCAAGTTCTGCTGGAGCCGGGGAAGGTTCTGCAGAGGTGGGTGGTGGTTTAAAGTGCTGGTCGAAGCCACTTGGTAGCGTCCGGAGGGAGGGTTCATGATGACCTCAGCGTGCAAGCGAGCCCGGCTGCCGTCAAAATCTTTTAGGATGCCTTTGACTGTGGGCACCTTGACTATGGCGAGGAGGCCTGTCTTGGCACTGGCCTGAGAGGAAGGGTAAGGGCTGTAGCGCTGGCCTGACGTATCCAGCCCGTTGACTGTACGGCGCACGTGGTTTCGCTGAGGAACCTTGACGCTGTTAGGGAAGATCTTGATGGTAAGGGGGTTGTTGGCAACCTTCTTAGCATATGCATCCAATTCTGCAGGGGTTGGAAATGGAGCAGATCTCATCCTTTGTGTGGTGTCCCCTGGAGTGGAGGACAGGACAGGGCAGAGGTGAGACAGAGAGAGAAAGCAAGAAGAGACAGAATTGGGGGGGGGGGCACAATGAGAGACAACTTAATCCAGGTAGACGTGTATATGGCACAAAAGAGCACATCAGTTGTAATCTGAGCATCTGACAGGAGCCTGAATTGGACAACGCTCTCATATTCCATACCTTGCTGTTTTTCCTCCTAAAACCCTCACAGCTCCCATCTCACGAGGACAATTATCAGATGAGTTACTGCGGCTGACACAGTAACAGTCTGAAATCTAATTTTCTGGTGGGTTTAATTTTAATTGATGTAGCACCTGGCCAAATAAGTAATAAGTATGCATTTGTTAAGTTTCTGATGCTACTAAATCACAAACTAAACTAAGAATGTGCAAGGCAGTGATGGTCCCCTGTGGCTGCTTTTGGGAGGGGGGGGGGAGAAAAAGATAGACAGAGAGCAGAGCTCCATGACAGCACACAAGTAATCAGACACAGCAACAGCAGCGTCTCTGATCTGTGGGAACACCTCCCAGGCCTCAGCTTGCAGACATTTGTTACACCTGTTAAGCACCATGTCTAAATTTAACAATGCTAAAGTGACAACGTGAACATGATTATGTGTTTGTGCATGTGTGAGCATGAGGGTGTCTTTCTTTTATGAGCCTGTTTAACATGTGTGACACGATCATGCAGGTGTTGGCTAATGTGTCAGTGTCTTGTACATAATGTGCCCGTTTTCAGTCTGGGTGGAGGTGATTGCAGGTTTCATTTTAAACACGGTGTGCTCACTTCCACTTTCGTCACTTAACACAATAAAAGTCAGTGATAATCGTTTTAGAGCAAGGCAGGCTCTTCTTCCTTCTTCCCGCTCACTGTCCCCATCACCTCAGTCCCGCCAGTCTGACCTACTTACACAGCTGTCGGACTGATGGACATGAGTGAAGCTGATCTATGTGAAGGATCACTAGTCTGACTAGCTACGGAGCTACATTTCATTTACTCTTTCATCATTTTTGAGCAGGCAAAATAAGATAAAATAAATGTCGTCATTACAGCATACAGGCTATGTCTCTGTTGTTGAGTGAGCAGTAATTTGAAATGTCGGAATTGCTGGCAGAGGTCTGTGGTTTCATGCGGCCGTGGCCATTATGCTCAGTCTCACAGCAGACAGACTGGGCTTGAGGGATGAGACACAGAGCTGAACTGCGAGCTCTGACACGGCGGCACCAAGAGTTGTGCCAACTGGCTAATTAATTCCCGCTTTATTTGTGAACAGGAAACAATGGGCAGTGATGTGCGGGGCCAGTATGGGGCTAGACACAGGGGGCCGCTGTGACAAAGTGTTCAGCCTGCTGACGGCAGCCTTATTAATGCAGGGGTCTGGGCCAAGGAGCTGGAGCGCGACACCCGCCATCACTGAGGCCTAATGTCTGTCGCTGAATAAATGCCAGGGTAAGCAAACACAGATAAATTAACACTTACACACAAGCTCAGATATGCTGAGGATGGACATCCCCTGTCAAACACAGGTAATGACTAATGCCCTTGTTGGAAATTATGTTTTGTATAGCGACATGGAGGCAGACTAAATAAATACTAAGGCAGATTGATCGAAATGGGTTACATTTAGCATACAATACATACCATTTTAAGCAATAACATTACACTTTTCCATCAGTATTCAAGATACATTTAGAGATTGTGAGATTCTGGCAGAGCCTCCTTGGTCTGCAACTGTTGTGAGAACCTCATGTCAGTGTAGCTGTAGAAAGGGCTGCAAGTAGGTGGGAAGAGAGTACCATCAGCTGTTGCAATGAATAAAACATCTTTTATCATTTCATGGGAATAAGATCTTCTGGATGAAACCAGGATTGTGGACAGTGTGAATGAATGTTAAAGACATCGGTAACTTTAAATGAGCATCTTTCAGAGTTTGCTGTGTTTGGAGAGGCGTAGACAAGCTGCGTGGGGAAAGAGGGCAGATGCTGAGCTGACATGGAAGGACGGCAAGACTGACTGATCTAAACAGCCACGCTAAAAGAACAACTTTTGCTGTCTTTATAGGTTTTTAAATTGAAGTCAGACTGTAACAATAAAGTCAAGTGCACACATACCCCTGTCAGGTCACAGGACATTTCAACATTAGCTGTACCTCTTGTTCACACTGAATTTGGAAAAGGTGGGTTCAGATACAATGCTCCATACAAATAAAATGAGCTCCAAAAAAATATACATACATTCTCCTACTTCACTTTTTAAAAAAGGTTATACTTATGTATTTGCATCTGTCCACCCGTGTCTGAATTATCTGTGCATCTGTCTATGCTTTAACTGTATGTATATTTTTTTTGTACTCTTGAAAAAGAGATCCCGATCTTAATAAGACCTGTTAAGTAAAAGGATTAAAATAAATAAACGATAGACCCAAATTAAAATCTGTTTTTAATCATATGAATATTTAGGTGAAAAGTGTGGGCATTCTAAATAATATATACATTTAATTAAAATACCTGAAATGAATGATAAAATATAAATGTGTTTACAATTTCATATTTTTAATTAGGGAAATTGAACAATGTGCAATTTTAAAGATAGAGGGAAATAAAGCTTTTGCTTCCTTTAGAAAAAACTGCAGCGAGCATGTAACTGTACTGTGTTATTTCCTTGCCACTGGCACTTGTGTAATGAGTTTTATACTTAAGTTGTTAGACTCAGGCAAGTGGCAAAGAAAGCAATGTCAATGTCTGGAAACTGACCAAACCATTAAATTGGAAAAGGGATTATACATTGTTAACAAAGCTCAGGCAAGCATTTTGGGATAAAAAAAAAAGCTAAGAGTTTAACAGGACTGCTGTAAAATGTGTAATGAAATAGGTAAATTATTGTTTGCCCACAGTGGATAAAACTGACCTTGTGTGTGGCGCATCTGTTTAAGGGTTCTGGCAGCTGTTGATTATGTGTTCTAGTAAGCAAATGTAGCTTATTAGCATTTCAACCTTAACCTGAAACCTGGATTAGTTGAAGAGCTTAAAGCATCAAGGGAGGGTTAATGAGGATATGAGTGAAGTTTGTAGGCGGCTGCGAGCATATCATCTCTCAGATCTCCAGCTAAGCACGTTCCCAGGGAGGGAACAGGGGAAAGAGGCCAGTCTGGCCATGCGTTAATTACCCCGCTGCTAGCTAGCTAGCTGGAACACAAGTGCACAGTCAGCAGGCACTAATTAGGGTTTCTTTTATTCAAACTACTGTTTTTATTGAACACGCTTTAAGCAGCAGGGGGCAGGGAATCATGCTGCTGTAAATTGCAATTTTCACACAAGAGCAGGAAATTAGGTCTGAAGCTTCTGCGTCAAATTAGACATGTGAATTTGGTTTCCCACATGATGCCACCTCCTTACATTTTTACAGACATGTGAGCGACGCATCCCATGCTGAGAGATCAAGACCTTTGAAAAAGAATGAAAAATATTATAAGGAGGGGAAGAAAAGATGGTGGTTTTTGATCTCAGTAGGGACCGAGATGTGAGACTCAGCCAAGTGGCCCAGCTGTACTCACTGTTTGTTCTGCCTGTAAGAACTGAGGACTAAGGAGTACCAGAGTCATCCTGCCTGGAGTATGAGCTGCTTTCTCTTTCTGTCCCTTTGTGTACCTGATCTACTCCTCTGACAGCCTTTACATTTCACAGCACATCACCTGTTAACAGTCGCTCCCTGATGATAAATAGAGCAGCTGCTCTGGCCTTGCCTCTGACAGCAACCTGTAAGCTCGTAACTTTAAATGACTCTCCTATGCACAGATCCACCCGCAGGAGAGGAAACAGAGCACAGCGGGCCTGGCGACCTGGAGCTCTTGGTGTAATTAGAGGGAGGGGATACTGTCAAAGATTCTGTAACGCAAGACTCAGCATTAGAGTGCACCGAGTAGCTGGAAGAATAGTGCTCAAGGATAGGCAAATGGGAACACAAACTGGAGCTAATTATGTAAACTCTCCATCTGAGCCTTTTGTTCTGTGGGAACTAGTCAGGCGTATTGAATAATGATTTCAAGTGACAACTAGTCTATGAATTTCACCTAAAAGCAGTCAAGCACATCTCTCATGGAGTTAAGCTGTCAAATGATCTTCCATCCCTGGTAAACGATGGGGCTCTGCAGAAACAACAGGTCCTGTCGGCAGCCAGGAGGGAGATGGCAGAGTGTTACTTGAAGGTTGATGCCTGGTTCTGGCTTTGTGTGGCAGCGCACAGGGAGCTGGTGATCTACAGGGGCTGGGTAGTAAGCAGCAAGGCGACCTGAGTGTGTAGAGATTTTGTTTTTTGTGCACTTTTTCCTATGACACTTTGATGAATGATTTAGTCTAAATGAAAAAACGGCTCCGCGGCTTTTGATGTAACGATGTGTCTGTTAATGGTACTTTGAAGAGCAGATGAAAAGGAAAAGCATTTTAAGAGAATGACGAGGACGAAAAAAAAGGAAAAAAAAGATTGAAATTACACTTCCAGGACCGGCCGTGCTGTGAGAAGCATGCTCCATCACAAAAATGGATTACAGAATTGGGCAGAAAAACAAATTGAACTCCAGTTGGGCCTCATGCTCTGATGTGTCTTAGTGTGTCACATGAAGGAAGAGCAGAGAAACAGTGTGACTGATAGCTGCACCATGTCACAAGCCTGCCTGAGTGAGGCAACAGACGTTGGCACTTAGCACGCTCCCTCACGCTTGCTGATCTCCCGGGGGTTGGTTGATTACTGTGATTCTGAAATTACAGTCTTGATGAGCTGGAGCCTTTTATAAAAAAATAAATAAATAAATAAAACCTGCTGTAGAAATGGGTCAAGCCAAGGCTGAGTTCCCACTCTTAAGAGAATCAGATGATTGAATAAATAAAGCTGATCAACTGGATGGGCCAAAATCAATGACTGGGAAGGGATTCTTATATGTAAAAACAATGCTGTAGGAGACACAGAAACCTACTGTGAGCAGGCATCATTGAGAGCACACATTATTAGAAAATGTGAATGCACATTTGTATGGATCCAAAAAGTGATCCACGATCAATTACACTTTTAAAAACAGAGAGATGTCAGTTCAAAATGTGTTTAGGGTGAAAAGACAGTGTACAAAAGGAGGACATACATTAATCTCACTGGTCAGAGCCTCTTAGTCTCAGCTCTCACTGGCGATTGCGGACTTCAACTATCCATTTGTGTTGCTGGCCCTCACACAGTAAAGAGTCCAAGTTTGTCAGCAGCAGAGATGTGAAATTCAAACACACCGAATTAACTCTGACTGGTCTGCCATTAAACTGGGAGCAGATTTTGTTTTAAATTCACTCACATTACAAGATCATCAGGGCAAAACCACTCAGGCGCAATCTGTCTGCGAGTCTGACAGTAACTGACACTTCCTGATGGTGAAAAGGAACTGCGATGGTCAAATGTAACACGTGAATGTGGCAATAATGGCAGGCACACAGGGCCGCACTTTTGTGGCAGACAGACTCTTCAGGGGCGATGAGAGAGGGAGGGGGGGCCAGTTCACTGTTCCATCAGCCAATTAATGGCCCAGTTCAACCTAATTTCCCCTGAAGACAGATCTATGGTCATAGAGCACAAAAATATTCTCTCTCTCTCTCTCTCTCTCTGGTTTTAACACAGTGAGAACCACAGAAGAGAACCAGGCCAGGGTTGGCATGGGCATCTGACGTGGGCCGGGCAAGCAGCATTGTAACAGCTTGGTTTGTTGTGTGGGATGGTAGTGGTAGTTAATACTGTGTGTGTGTCCCGAACTCAGTACTTACATTTCTGAAGTCCAGTGTTCATCTGCGTGTGGGGGAGAAGCTGGAGGGGGAGGTCACCTGGCCCTGGCAGACAGGCCAGCATTTCACACAGACACTAATGCAACATGGGACACGCACTTCTCCTCACACTGCAGAGAGGGAGGGAGGGAGAGAGGGAGAGAGAGAGAGGTCAGCAGTCAGACATAACTGCAAGGCAGCACATGGTGCGTAGTGATACAGAGGCTGGGTCCAGACTAATGGAACTCTGTGGCCAATTCCCAGAGGCCCAGGGCTGAGGGAGACATAGTTACCTTTCAATTAGAAACTGATTCACACCTCGAGCATCACGTAAGGTGACATTTGATGCCAATAACAACTTCAATTAAACATCAAACAGCTAAAGTAAAACGGGCAGACTGGGCCTGAGGGGCTGGCAGCTTTAAAATCGACTCAGTCCCACCCTCCCTCCTCCTCCTCGCCCTGCATGTTAGTCAGCTAGTTGGACCCTGCTACCTGCGCTCCACCAGACCATGGCGAAGGAAATTAATGACTCCTGTACACTCCAAAAGAACACACTCCAGAGAGGCCTGGCACTGACAAGTTAGTGAGTCTCTGATCGATACTGCAGTCCTCCAGACCTCAAAGAGGGCCTTTATTTTGGGGAAATTAAACAATGGAGCCAGCTGAGGCGGTGGTGGAAAGAAATTAATAAACAGGGCTACAGCTCCATAAATGCCTGCCACTTTGTGCAATAACCTGATGTAATAGAAAGGGAGAAAACGTTAGGCATGCTCCACTTGGCTTACTGCTGTATTCAAAACACCACAGATGCTTGCTTAATCAGCACTGAAGAACAGTCAGGGAGCAAATTAAGTCTACAGAGTCCGCGCCCTCCCCTTTTGCTGTGTGGAATCAGAAGAGGGCAGCAAGTGTGCACAGACAAACAGCATCTATGAGAGAGGCAATTACCCACAAAACAACCTTGGCATGCCTGTCTGCCGCGGGGTGATGGCTTAAAAGTGTCTTCCCCCCTGCAGGGAGAAGACACAAGTGGAGGAAAGAGTGACAAAGCGAGAGAGAAAGGTGGAAAGAGAGAAAGATGGGTGGCGGGTTTGTGGTGGTGGTGGGGGGGGGGGGCTGAACTTGCTTTAAAAAGCAGGAGCTCAAAAAGGTCAGGATGACAGCTCATTTAAATCCTCCCAGCGAGAGGAGAAAAAAAAACAAGCCTTAATGAAGCTGCCAGTTCTACACAGATACCTGAGAGTGTTGCTCCTTGGGGTGCTGCAGGGGCAGGGCGGCGGAGAAAAGGGTAGAGAGAGAGGGTTAGGGCTGGTGGGTGGCGGAGCTGCAGTCTTGAGACAGATCTGAGGATTTGGGGGTGTTTTGCGTCACCCTTTCTGTTGCCCAGCCTCCCACTCCCCTCGTCCTCCTCCCTTTCCCCTGCTTTCTGATTTACAGCCTGGACCGCCATATGGCAGCAATCCCTGCCCTCGATTCAGTGTGTCACCATGCATTAACTTTAATTGGCCTGATATGTTATTCGTTTCTCTTGGCCTTGGAAGAATTTTAGGTACATAGCGCCTTGATGTCAGCAGGCAAGATTTCCAGCTCCCTCTCATTTATCAGTGTGCCAAGATTTCACACAAAGATAACAGCAATCTCTTTGACAACAGGCAGGTTTGGGGTGGAGGGAAACTAAAAATCAAATACAACAGTGTCTTTGCTAGGGGTTTCAAAAGCAAAACGGTGGCAAGAGAGTGAAATGATGTGGGGAAAAGAAAAAACCCCCACCAGCATAAACTGTCATTTCATTTGTTATGAGAACACACGCATCAACACACTACAGGCAAAAAACAGCCAACAGGCCATCAGCCCACCCCCTTCCTGCCTCCCCCACAGCGCCCCTGAATGTCAGAAAGCTGTGCAGTGGGGAGTGCTGCGGCAAAGGTCAGCCTATGGTAATGCCCCAGCTGACACTTTGCTTTGCAGCGCAGAGCAGGAGGAGATGAAACCCAGCAGACAGAAGCCCGACGTCTACTGACTCACCTATCAGCACCACTGCCACGGTGACTTCAAATATACATCACACGCAAACGTCGGCGCTTTCAACAAAAGGCACCTGCTCCCACACAAGTTTTTTCAACTGCTGGCACTATTTGTATCAGGAGCAGGATGACTCCACCTGATAGTTGGGAGTCCAGAAAGGGCCGGAGTCCACTATAGTTGGAGGTGCCTCTCGTCAGGTTGTAATTGGCACGTGACTTGCTCGGCCGCTGGCTTCTGCGGAGTCCTAATTGCCCTCTGACCACCACACGGGGTTTAGCCTGGTCTGGACTAGGGCTTGACTCACCCATCCAGGCAAATAGGGTGTCTACCCCATTTGGCTTAGTATCCTTTGTGATATAGAGACATGGCCCCTCCTGTCCTGAGTGGAAAAAGAGTTGCGTCTGTGGAGGCCCAGCTGAGCCAGCTGGGCAGGCCTGTGGAGCAGGGATTGGCTTGGTGGAGTTTAGCCAGGCGTCTCACACTATCAGCCCCGTGCAGACAGACACCACTGGGTTCTCAGAGTATTAGGGGGCCCTGGTTACTCGGCAAGTCTCCGCCAGCTACTTATAGAACCATAATAAAGAAGTGTGCAAATAATGCGGCTTTTATTATATACAAATAAAGACGAGGAGACAAAGCGGGACTTGAGCGAGTGATGCGCATGGCTTCTGTCATGTGTCAAATTGCTCCCATAAAAGCTGACCTATATTTTCCTTTCATTCCTCCATGGGGAAGGAGAAAAAGAAAGCCATCTGAGAGCAAAAAAAAAAAAAAAGAACAGGATAGACGGAAGCCATTTAGGAAATTAGACCAGCTGACTGTATTTATGCCGAATCTTTGGATCAAACTCCTCCTCCTCATCCACTATGATCTGCATTTGTTAGAAATTTGGGAATTGCATCGGGCTAATTGAATAGGAAATCATCTATTAAAACATTGCATGAGGAAAAGAGGATTGAGCACGAAAAAAATAAGCTCATTAGAAGGAGACGCATGCAACAATATTAGTGGCGAAAACCAACAAAGACATTAAAAAAAAAACAAGGTGAGAAAGTATATTTGGTTGCTGGTTGAATATCAACAGCTTTTCTATACCAATTAAAAGCAAAAGCAATTAGCAGAACCAAGTCACCATGTTGTACATTGCTTGTGCTAACGGCTGAAGGAGGCTGAGAGTGGAGGAGAAAGCAGGCTGCTGTTATTTTAATTGCATGTTTACCCCTAGGTTATGGGTCTGAAATAGAGCCAAGAAAAAAAAAATGTTGCGGTAGAAATTCAATGCAACTTCACTGTGTTGATTCTCTCAGGGACAGAGAGAGTGAAATTACTTTTCTTTGCAAGCTGAGTCTTTGAATGGGAGGTAAAGAAAGAAAAGGAGCAGCAAGAGGAAAACAGCTTTTTACCCTTGAATACCAAGCCAGAGTGTTCTATCAAAAGAAAAAGGGAGGGGGGGGGGGGTGGCCTTAGCGCTTGCACACGTAAGTAAGAAATGACACATCAGTATAGCCTTTATTAGCCCATCAGGTTTTACAAACAACAGAGGTAGAAGATTTCTGTTTCTAGCAGAGGGCCACGGGTGTGTTAGGCTATGACAGGCTGATTCACAATGGACCCTGATGACTCCAGCATATCACGAGGCGTTTGGGACGGGCCGTTTGCTTTTCCAGTCAGCGGAGAGACCTCGTCAACCTGGACTGTTATCTCGCACCAAAAGACAAAGGGAGCGAGAGAGTAGGAGACGCCCATGGTAGTGAGCGGAGGGCAAAAACGAAGAGAACCAAACTCGCACACAAATTGAGAGTCTGTAAAATAGCGGTTTCCAAGTTGCAAGACACGGGGTGCCAGAGATAAAACTGTCAAACGGGGAAACTGCTGCAGTAGTGTGGGAGAAAGGAAGACAGCTACTTGAAACTACTCTTCTTTAGAGGGAGGGAGGGGTCTGCAAAACAACTGGGAGGCGGTGTGAACGCTCAGAAACCAACTGATGAAAAAGTGACAGTTCCCTGAGGTGAGCTGGTGGATATGGAGCGGAGAGAGACAGCATGCCCCTAGAATAATGCATAGTCCACAGCTGGATCGGCTAAATCTCTGCATACGTGTCAGTTACGGAAAGTTGGTTTCACAATGAGAACACAGGCTCTTAGAGGAGCTGTGTCCCATGAAACTGAGACAGAGAGAGAGAAGGAAAAAAGAAGAAAAAAAACATACACTTCCAAAGTATGAGGCCTCTTCTTATCAGAGTGACCTCATTCCTCCACTCTTGTCTTTACATCAGTAGTTTGGAGCCCGTGGCCCGACCTCTTGGTGGACAAGATGACAGTGAGATGAGAGGATGAGAAGATATTGGGCAGTGAGTGTCATGGCCTGGCCTGGCTATCTTTGCCAGAGGTGTGTCAAGGCCATTACTTGTCCACCACGTCAGCGCAGTGGGGACAGCCAGCAAGGTCCATTCTTCAACTTAGGGCGAGCAGCACTTAAGCCCACTTGGCTTCCTGAAGAGCTCTACAAATGTGGAAGGTAGAGCTAGTGTGCTCAGTCATGTCAAGCCTGGCCAAGGTCAGGAAGGCAAACAGAAAGTGCTGGCAGTGCCGCATGCGTGGCACCCTGAATGCCAAAATGCCAGGGCCCCTGGCTGTGCTGTTTGACAGACATGTTTACACCTGATAGAAAATGCAGTGTGGATGGCCTGCCAAAACAGAGGGGATCCAAAGTGAGGGGTGCCAGCCTAGTTATTTATTTATCTGCTGCAAATCCATCTAGAGTGCAGCCAGAAGCTGGGCATGCCTCAATGAGGAATAAGCCTGCCGACTCTCTGACATGACAGTCTTAAACCACTCAAGGGAAGATCTGACATGCAGTAAAAGAAAAAGAAAGCAAAGATCTCATGAAGGAGCTCTAGTGACTGGACTTTGGATTTATGCACATTCACTAATAGTTATTAACACATGAAGTTAGTCAATTTAATCAGGATATTCTAAAATCACCCATGACCATGTTCAGAGGCTGGGCCTGTTCTTTCTCAGCAATTAAAATTAATTGACTTGGTAGTTGGACCTGGAAGCAAAATGTTAACAGGACTAATAGTCTAAAGCCATGCTGTTAACATCAGCATGCTAACATGCTCACAATAACATGTTAACATGCCAATGTATAGCAGATTTACCATGTGCATTATCCCATAGACTGTATATAAAGATGGGACAACATGACGGCATTCGCCCCCTGGTGGCTGGCTGGTCATACACCCTGTCCCCTCCATGTTAGCGGATGGGACATGGGCCAAACTGTAAAATCAAATTACACATCAAATTTTCCCAAAGATGGTTTCTGTCATTCTAGGCAGTTCATATCACCCTGATGTATGTTCAAGTGATCATTTTTTTAAGTTTAATTTTGATTAGTTATTTGATGCTTTAAGAAGAAAGGTGTGGCGTCATGATTGACAACTTGTGGTGTGCTTGTGATTGGGTTAGGTAGGATATGGGCAGGACCTTGGTCACTACTGTGCATACTCTGGATCCAAATGATCACCAGTGCAAGATGGTAGCTCCCGTAACCAGGATATGTTGGCTTCATTTTTGTACAGTAGGAGGAAGTGGAGAAGCACAGTACAGTTTATGTGTCATCGTAATTTAGCATTTCTGAATGTCTGCACAAAACTTCATGGCAATAGTTGTTGAGATATTTCAATCTGGACCAAAGTGCTGGACCAAACGATGGACAAAAAGGAAGACCAACCCCATATCTAGAGCCTAACTACACTAGCTTGGTGTACTGGATATTCCAGATGACAACAGTGGCGAAACACTGAGGAGCACAGGAATGCAAGAAAGCACCATAGCTGAGACTCTTTATCTTCTGGAGAAACTTCTAGTAACCATCAGATCACATAACATAAGTGAGACGGTGCTCACACATATGAGAACATCGCTGCTCCTTTCATCTCCTCGGTGGTGCCACATTGGTGTTATCTTTACATATCCCCATATCGCACCAGACAACAATGTGCTGAGTCACTGCCTGGTCAGATGTCAGACTGTGGGGTTTGGTACGAGACTAGGAGAGCATGGTTAGAACAACAGCGATATACAGATACTAGACTACCATCAGTGTGTGTGTGTGTGTGTGTGTGTGTGTGTGTGTGTGTGTGTGTGTGTGTGTTGCGGTATGTGCAGTGATAGGAATCGTCCGACTTCAGGCAGATGGTTTATCGAGTTGCTTGCAGATATAAATCGCATAGCTGTGGTAAAGGCAGGATGAAGAAACCTAAACAAAACAGAAGAGCCTGTGTTGAACTGATCTCCTGCCAAGATTTTCAATGTTCAATGAAAAATGCATCCAATATTATTTATGAACTACGTGTCCTGCTCTGTAGACAAAAATGACAAGAGCCTTATAATTCCGACAACAAATCTGTTGATATATTCCCCAACAAGATATTCGGTCTGAAAATAAACTGTGCCTAAAAGGAAATTATGCAATTAGCCTTCTAAATTAAATTCCTTTCAGGTCAGAAACAGAAATGGGGCCAGTTACCTGTCAGAGGTTTAGAAGCAGACTTTTGAGCATGTTCTAACTATTTGACTGTAAGTCAGCCAGGCCTTCTCTCTGTTTAGCGGGAAATAACTCAGCGCTCTGAAAGCTGAAGCGCGGCAGCATTGTTCCAGCTGGCGGAAAAGGGGGAAATGAAGATGGAGTGGTTTGATTTCATTTGTTAGCAGGTGCATCCATTTTGTGCTCTTCCCCATACACACCTCCACTCTCAGTCAAAGCACTTATCAGAAATTGGACACCCCAGTGACAAATTGGGCTCGCGATTAAAGGGAGAAACAGGAAAGCTTTGTTAAGTGCTGCTGATTGGGACCCCAGGCTGCCCTCACACATCAGAGGTGTGTGTGTGTGTGTGTGTGTGTGTGTGTGTGTGTGTGTGTGTGTGTGCGCATGCATACATGTATGCTTGGTACAGAGCCAACAGCAGAGCTGACACCACCACCACCTCTTCTCCCATTTTCCCCTTTCTCCAGGTGTTCCCACAGCTTACATTTCTGCTTCGAGTACTCAGCAAACAAAACCAAATCAATGCAGCTGTTTCCCCCATCTCTCGCTCACACACACACACACACACACACACACACAGTACATGCATAAGAAACTACACCGATCAGCCACAACTTTATGACCACTGACAGGTGAAGTGAAGAACATTGATTATCTGGTTACCATGGCACCTGTCAGTGGGGGGGGGAATATATTACGCAGCAAGTGAACATTTTGTCCTCGAAGATGATGAGTTGAAGCAGGAAAAATGGGCAAGTGTAAAGATGTGAGCGACTTTGACAAGGGCCAAACTATGATGGCTAGAAGTCTGGGTCAGAGCATCTCCACCACTGCAGCTCTTGTGGGCTGTTTCCGGTCTGCAGTGGTCAGGGGTCACTGATACGCGTGTAGGGCGAAGGCTGGCCCGTGTCGTCTGATCCAACTGAAGAGCTCCTGTAGCTGAAATTGCTGAAAAAGTGAATGCTGGTTCTGATAGAAATATGTCAGAACCCATATTGCATATGGGGCAAGCAAACCTACACACCTGTGATCATCCCTTGCTGGATGAATGACCTCTAGTATTTCCTGCATCTTCTTATCGACATGTACACTGTGTTTAACAGGGAAAGAAAAAGTTAAGTCTCTGTGTGTTTGTCCCACCCAGACCCATATTATTGACCCAGCATTAACCAGCCCTGGCCTATTTGCGAGCGCGGCTAGGCTGATTTAAGAGGGGGGGGGTCAGAGCAGCTCTCCTAGGCAGAACTGTGCGAGCGCTGACTCTCACAAATCATCCTAAAAGGGCTTAACGCACAGAAACAGCTTCCAGTGTTACACAGGCCTGCTGTGAGAGATTTATCCACTCTGCCATTATACTAACTGGCCTCTCTCCCATATGAGCTGTATATACACACACACACACACACACAGACACCTAATTAGACTTATACCTGGTGCAACACTGCAAGAAGACTCACTCAAACAATTCAGCCTTTTACTATTCTGCTTTAAAACATAATGTTGATTACTATTATTGCTCTTATTTATTGCTGACGTGTTGTCCACACGCAGTTGGTTTAAACACCTTCATCTCTTAACTGTGACTTGTAATATAATGACAGGGTGAGTGGTGGCTACAGCTGTGAAAATACCATTGATTTTAAGAATTTATATGCTGTAATAACTCTGGACCTCACAATCATATATGAACACTGACCTCCAAAAGAATTCTAGAAAATGAGAGTTTCATCTTTAACTTTGTGTTATCTTATATACCAGCGGTCCCCAACCTTTTTTGCACCACGGACCGGTTTCATGTAAGACAATATCTTCACGGACCGGCCTTCGGGTTTGGGGGCATAAATATATCGAAATAAAATGATATGACCGGCATAAAAACAAAAACAACAACTCTAAAAAAATACAACTCACAATGACGCTGAAATAGTGGGAGCCCTGAGGTTGTGTCTCTGCAACGAGACGGTCAAATCTAGGGGTAATGGGAGACAATGACACCTGAAGTGTGTCCTTATGTCCAGTCTACTCCGTAATTTTGTTTTGGTCGCTGTCACTTAACGTGTCAAGAGACACATACACACAGACGGATGTATCCAGTAATTTTTCAAAATAAAACATCTTTCAGACTCTGATAATCAATAAAATATTTTTTAATTTCATTCTCTGCGGCCCGGTACCAAATGACCCATGGACCGGTGGCTGGGGACCACTGATATAGACCACCAGAATAATGATGCTGATCCCACAAAACTAATGAATCAAATGTAAGTTTACCCTAAAATGTTTTAGATTAAAGATCTAATGTGCAGACTGCAAAACATTGTACTAATTATTAGATTTTGTCACTTATGTTTTATTTCCACTTCACTTGATCACAATCGACTCTACAAAACCAATCTGAAGTCTGCATGAAGTTGGCTTTTCATTATTACCACTTCATGTGTGAATAAATGCAATGCGTATGCAAGTTTTATTGTGCATACAAATAGTTCGTACATTTATTCCCAGGAATACAAAAGCCTTTTCTTTTCATGACTTCATGTTTCATAGTGTCTAATCCTCGTGTGAGTTCCGTCAGCCTAATGCCCATGATGACACTATGATGTTGCATCACGTGGAGTTTAAAAACTGTCTCACAGATCAAAACCAAAGTAAACTGAGTCATTGTAGGCGTTTCCTGCCCGCTTATGTTCCATGAACTCAAACCAAGTTTTATGTTTCTCCTCACCACCCTGTCTCTAGCATGTTCATCTCCACACGCTAACCCCGTCGGGGGGGGGGGGGGGGGGGGCGGGGCCGGGGGGGGGGGGGGGGGGGGGGGGGGGGG
>JAVQJF010031091.1:0-20509 GCA_036023855.1 Gadopsis marmoratus
ATTGGGATGAAATCCATGGACCCATTGTCAGACCCTACGCTGGTGCAGTGGGACCTGGGTTCCTTCTGGTGCACGACTACACCAGGCCTCATGTGGCGAGAATATGCAGGCAGTTCCTGGAGAATGAAGGAATTGATACCATTGACTGACCCCCACGCTCGCCTGACCTAAATCCAATAGAACACCTCTGGGACATTATGTTTTGGTCCATCCAACGCCGCCAGGTTGCACCTGACTGTTCAGGAGCTCAGTGATGCCCTGGTCCAGATCTGGGGGCAGATACCCCGACGTTGTCAGGCATGCATACATGCACGTGGGGGCCATACAAACCACTGAGTACCATTTTGAGTTGCTGCAATGACATTTCAGCAAGATGGAGTAGCCTGCTGCATCATTTTTTTCCTTTGACTTTCAGGGTGTCTTTGAATTCAGCCTCTGTAGGTTGATTTTCATTTCCATGAAATGATGTGGCATCCTTTTGTTCCTAACACATTACCCAGTCCATATCAGTATAGATATCCAGCATGACTTTTTCCCCCACATTGAGAGCTGATGTGTTTTCTAAGTGTTCCTTACATTTTTTTGAGCAGTGTAGTTCTGCAATGTACTTTGATACCACAGCAGGAAATTTACATATGCCACCTGCTACTGTGGCATCCAAACAGACTTTGATATATAGGTAGATAAAAGTGGCGCAACAACAAAGTTCAGCTGAAACCGCAGCAGGTTGAGCAGATATTTACTCAGATATTCGACTTGTGGCAGCAACCCCCCACCGAGTGCTACTACAAAATGCAGTCGCCAAACCATAACATGCAACAAAACTATTACCCCAGGATAATCTTGGCGCAGATCTCTCTCACAGTGCGCGTCTCCCTCTTTCTCTGGATCTCAGCGTCGTACCAGTAGCCACGCTCCTTGGGGTCATCTGGGTTGTAGTTGACCATAACAACCATTCCTGGCTCCAGCTGGTGCCACTGGTACACTGTACGGGCCCGTGGACGAACATCCTTTACCAGCAACTGAATCACCCCATTCTCTGGGTAGCTGCAATAGTAAACGTTATACCATATCAGTTTGCAGTTCAGAGGCAAGCCACGACACCACAGGCGCTTCCTACCCAGCCCTGCATAACTGTACCCGATTGTATAAGAGCATGTTTGAAAGGCGATGATCTTGTTCACCAGAACTGCTGGTGCAGCAGGTTTGAACCACTACGCCACTCACGATGAATGTTCCTCCAACATTAACGCACTTGCAAGCTCACAAGAGCACCTGGCAAAGCCAGAGACACCACGGAAAGCCATGTGATTCAATTTGTATGGCTACACTCATAAAAAGTTAGATTTTAGTCCAATGCCAATTTTATTCCCAAATTTAAGATTTAAATGGCAATGCCATGCAACGGTAAGGCTTCAAGTCTCTGAATTTGAAATTTTGCCATTCCCTGAGCCGGAAGGGATCATTTTACATCAGTAGCAGATTAAGAGGAAAAAGGGATTCTTACTCTTCATATTTAACATGGTACAGTATCTCCTCCTCCTGGGCCTCAGCAGCCTCCTCTTTAGGCATCTTTGTTGTCTTAGTAACATTCACAATCTGAGCCTCAAACCATGCCCCCATGTTCAAGTCCCTTGCATCCACCAGCTCATTGACCTTCAAAACACACAGAAAAAAAAAGGTTAGCATGGTCCTATTCATTGTTTTCTGTGTAATTAGTAACATCATAACAAATTTCATGTATCCTTTGTATGCTCCAAAGGAATGTAATTTAAGTTTTTTATTGCATAAAGGCTCAACTGAATATCACAAATCTTGTCAGGACTTCATCCTTATATACACTGGATCGCACCTTGTAAAAGCCGAACCCCGGATCGACGAGCTCTGGTGTGATCGTCTGGGCAGAGGTGCTGGCTGTCTGACCCTCTACCTCGCTGTGAGTTGAGCTCTTGTCAGACTCACTCTGAGTTGAGCCACAACCAGAATCAGAGTCGGAGAGCTCAGCTTCTTTGTCCTTGCTTTTGACAACATCACCAGTGGCTGCCTTCACCCTAACAAGCAGCTGGACTATATTGTTTAGGCCCACGTTGTAGTCGAATATGGTATGGCCATCCTCCATCTGATAAAAAAACAAAAACATGACACGGTTAAAAAAAAAAGGGGAGAAAAGCAGCACATGCTATTCTGTTTCAGGGGTCCTCATTTTTCCAGCTGGTGTTTGTGCATCTTTATATAGGATATATGTATTCATAATAGGAAATGTCATTTGTAATCACCACATGCTTTTACTTTGATGCATTGTTTGTATTGTATTGCCTCACCTGCTTGCCGCGGTAAAACAGCCTCTGTCTCTCTGGCTCCACCTTGAAGAGCTCGCTGATTTTGAGACGCAGCTCATCCACTTTTGTGAGTTTGGACAGGGAATCCACCCGGTGGGTTTCCTTTCCATCCATTGTGCGCACTTGAATCCACATTGCAGCTGCTCTGTGTCAACAGCCAAACCATAACCCATTAAAGCAATATTATTCATTGCAATTATCTTACTAGACACTGTAAGTAATTGCAGTAGTCTTGATTAATGGATCGTAAACATCAGACATCAGTGATCAAACGCTAGCAAGTTGTGTTTACTCCAGCAGCAGCAACAAGATTTGTCTGCTATTCGTTTGTATTTATTTGCATTTGAGTCCAGCGGCACGACCCTGCAAAATGCTGAGCCAAATAAAATGTTTAAACAAAAAGTAATAAGACAAATGTATAGGTCAAGGCTAATAAACAGCTTTGTATAGCACACCACTTTGGTAGTGTATATTATTTTTCAATGTCAGTTTGCCTCGCAAACAAAAAAAAAAAAAACTTGGCTTTCACTGCCAACTACATAGGCCTATATTAATACAGGAATATTACGGCACGCCGTTATTATTGCTGGGCTTGATTACGAGCGGAACCAAAAATCCATGTATTTGCATACAATATCCGAGTGCAGATCAATATCATCTTGAGGCTGTTCAGAAGACGCAAACTGACACTTTGCCAGGTAGCCAAACATCATTTTGAAGTTTTAAAACTGATGAAATATTGGGATTGCCGTTTTACTTCAACCTGCTCTTACTCTTTATGCACGGTCCCCCATGTCCCCCAACCCCTTGTGAAGAATGTAAAAGTCAAATTTAACTTTTGATTCCTTGTAATAGACAAAGACCCACTGATTCTGAACCTGTGACTACTAGGTCCATGTTGAGCACTGCGCTGGCGCCAATTTAAAGTGAATCTTTCCAACCGCCTCCTAACGAGCCTTCAAATCCGGCATTTAAGGACCCCACGTCGCTGCTCCTCTCAAAGCAGCGGGCGAAAGCTGTTGAGCTGTGTTACTTTACGGCCGCATGTCAGACACACGACCCCCGGGGCCAGTGCTCCTTCCGCGCTGTCAGCGCTGGGCTGTCACTTCGACAGACCCGGCCGCCAGAAAGGGAGGGAACCAGCCGATTTAAATACAGTGCGGGAAACGGAGCGGCAGGCCCCTCCCAGGCCTGTTCACAGCCAGGCACATCCGGACAGGGAGGGAGCGCCGGCAAACAATGTGCCTCCAAGCTCCCGACGGTGAAACACGCCGAAATAACGTCCGCGCGTGCAAGTTTGGAGTCGATTACTAGGACAGGACAGAGACCCCCCCCCCCTTTTCTTGTCCACGCGAGCCGCGCTTTGTCCTTACGTTGTGGTGGTCGACGGCTGCCGTGGCTTTTTGCCTTACGGAAAAACCAAACCGCCCCCCCCCCCCCAATACCCCACCCCCACCACCATCCACCCCCCCAGCTGAGGTCTTGCTCGCCCCGCTGGCTCGAAATACAAACACCGGCGAACAAGCAGAATAATCGGCAACACCGAAAAAAGCAACAGCTTCCGACACCGTTCACTTCAAAACGCAGAGGCGCCGTTTATCACAAGCCGATACCCGGAGGAGGAGGAGGGGGGAGAGGAAGAGAAAGGAGGGGGGGTACAAACAGGAAAACAAGCTCCCTCTTTGAGGTTAGCGTGTTTGTTTTGGCAAAGCTCCACCATGTGGCTCACACGATGCAGCTACGCTGCAGACAAACAGCTCCCCGCCGCCAGCAGCGTAAACCGCGTTACAACTTATTGTTGCGGAGCCGCCAGCCGGCACGTTAAGCGTTTGGGAAATTAGCGCACACTCGGCGGAAAGGTCCCCGGCTGACTCCCATTTTTATTTTTTTTTAAAGTTCACGTTCGGCCGGCGAGGGAACGCCTGGTGCGACGTTAGCGCAACATTTAGTCCGAACAGAAACGAGGCAGGGCAGGACTTAGGCTAACGTCAACCTGCGTAAGCTAGCCCACCGAGCGGAGGGACCGGTGAGCGCAAATTCAAAAGTTGCTGGAGCAGAAGGGGAGGAGGAGGGGGGGGAGGAAAGAAAACAACAACACCGCGTTACCTGTTCGTTCGGCCAAGTGAAAACAAGAAATTGACGTTCGGGGAGTAACGCGCACGCTTTCTCCAAATAACTTCTACGCGAGGTTCACACACGACCAACTCTACGCCTTTGCTGGAGCCCGATCAATGAGTTGTTCTTCAAGACTTTCACATCCCGCCTGCTCTGGGACATCCGCGTCGCCATTGGCCGACTCCCTCCGAG
Organism: Gadopsis marmoratus; assembly: GCA_036023855.1. Classification (NCBI taxonomy): domain Eukaryota; kingdom Metazoa; phylum Chordata; class Actinopteri; order Centrarchiformes; family Percichthyidae; genus Gadopsis; species Gadopsis marmoratus. The sequence goes on from JAVQJF010031091.1 coordinate 4,647, forward strand.
CACGTCGGCGTTCACTGGGCGACAGAGCTGTCAATCTGCAATGTGACCGGAGCTTAGCCCCAGCGCGCGAAACGACATTCTCGTGGGCGCAGCGCCGTCTCCGGACGCTTATCGCGAGATTACGATGCGCCGGGTAAACCGGTAACCCAGAGCGACGGACGGGCCGTTCTGGTAAACAACCCCGCTGGTGTCGCTGTTGGGCTTCGCCCCTCAAACTGATCGTCTGAACATGTCGGACTTTCACGTGGAGCCCGACTTGGTGGTGATGCCGTTTGATCAAAGTGTGTGCAATCGCCTCCCCTTCAATTTGGCGGGAGGTGAAAAGTAAATGAGGCCAACTCAAGTTCAAACCAGAGCACTGAAAATGAGAAGGCGTTAGTGTGGGAGGAGGATCTGTATTTGGGTGCACAGGAGAGAGTGTGTGTGTTTTCTTGCAAAACTGCTATATACACACACTTTCTTCTGCTATATCTCTGCTTCTACTTGTTTAGTGACTATAGGCTATAATAAACATCTTTTGTTGCCCTTGTGGCTCATTGAATGAAGGCATGTCCAGCTCAGGTCTGGCCTTCCAATGTTTCCAGTCACCCTCCAGTGTAAAGCATCAACTTGTCATAAAAATAAAAATGTAAACACGTAAATTTGCTCTGTTGTTCTGGGCCTGTCACACTGACAAACTTGATGGATGCAGCTTTTTTAACCTGCCAAACACAAATGAATTTCCTAAATCCTATATCTCTCTGTTCAGTTTGCCTTTGTTTTGCGTAATGCCATTTCCCAAAAGAAGTGTCACTTTATTAAGGCAAACATAAAGACACCTACAACAGGAGTCTACATGTATGTTTTAATGAATGAGTAGAGCAACACAGAATTTGAGTTCTGGGTAAAATTATTTGTCACCGGTAACTATTAAAATAAGTTTAAAATAAAATACAGTGTGACTGCTAATATTGCAAAGTATACATCACGAGGGAGAGTCTCTGATATGCTGTCTAAAACCCAACTGCTTCATACATACAGGCTAACATTTTAATGCTGTGTAGGCTAGGCCAGTGAAACACAAAGGAAGGTTTCAGAACTATAGTGTTCACTAATTATTTAACAGGAATAAACTCTATTTACAACAAAATACTGATATCAGCCCCACACAGGAAACGTTACAAGCAAGAGCAAATCACCATACTAAGATTAAGTCTCAAATTAACACAAAAAAACACAAAGGGGATGTGAGTAAAGTAAATGAATGAAGAGTATTCAGGTGACCCTTGAAACAAGTGTTAAATTAATGTAATACCTTCAGGCAAACTGTTCAAAAGTCTATGTGCCCTAATTGCACACTTCTCATGTGCAATTAGCAGCCCTGAAATCTCAGCTGGCACACATCATTATTGCTTTGAAAATAATCATAAGCACTAAACAATCTCTTCTCTATGCCTAATCGTTTTTCTCTAATGGAGGACCTCATTTACTGTAAAGTGCAGAAAACATCATAATGGAGCAGGAAAAAAAAAAAATGCAACTCTTGGATGGATCAGAACAGAAAAACCGATCTCATTCTTTAAAAAGTTAACTTAAGAATCTTTCTTTTGTTCTAGTCAACCTGCAGCATTTTAGACAAACTGCAGCAGATGTCTTCCAGTTGACAGGGCATTACAATAATAATTGAATTATTCATTCTATGTAGCTGTTTAAACCTTTCTTGCTCTTTTATAGTACTGCTCTGGTTTTCGTGCGTATACTCTGTCATATTCACACATGGGACCCGCCCTGTATAACTTATACAGAGTAGCTTTATTACCATTTTCACTGCCAGTTCAGCATAGGAACCAGACAGTGACAAGCCCAGTCCTGAGACGACCATTATTAATTAGCTTACAAATTATCTTCCTATATGGACCTCTGGGGTGATGTTTGTCTATTTGTAGGTGAAAACCCAGCCCCTGGACTAACTGAAACGTTGAGCAGAGGAAATGGTGGAATAATGCTCTTCCCTTCGTCTGAATCCCCCAACTGAGGCACTTCCCTTCTCATTGGAGCTGCTCAGAGACAATAGCTGCAACTCCCAGGGGTGAATGTGTGTAACTATATGAATGTGTGGCAGAGCACTACTAGAAAAAGGGCGTGCATGTTGAGAATATCCTTCCCAGCATGACAAACGGTTGCGGACTAAGAGGAAAACCACCAGCATGAGGCCTACTAGCTGTATGGTGTCTCTGGTGTGGTGGATCCTGGACAGAGCTGCCTGGCAGGGACTGAACAGCACTCAGAGCTCAGGGAGGATGATAGGAAGTGAACACGACAGGCCAAGTCATCCAGGAAATCCTTTTGTAGCTTTGTTATTGCTTGAGAAAGCACAACAGGCAGCGACTGCACACTGAGAAGGATGGAGTCCAGTTTCTCTTCCAGAGCTACAATCCTCCTGTCCAGCTCCTCGCTACGATGCTGCAGCTCCGACACCAGATCATACATCATGTTCTGAGTCTGGAAAAGTCACAAGGAGGACAGTTCACACATCTGACTTTACAGCATGCTGCGGTCCATTTGAAGAGACATCAGGAGTGAGGAGCATCTCTCCCGAAGATATGATGTATTTTTACATACGGATTATAATGGCAGAGAAGTTGTACTTTTATCTACTGGTTGCAGTGGCTGAAAAAAATGTGAGATTTAACTTACACTTCACCAGCCACACAAAAAGAAAACCTGTGAAAAATACTGCACATACAAACCTTGGCAAGGTCAGCAACTGTATTGGCCTGATCAGTCAGTTTCCTTTGCTCCATTTTGACTGTTCGCAGTCTGAAATAAATGCACAGTACAGTCATAACCTACATAAGTATATGAATTAACATGCCAGCAAACTGTACCTATCTACCATATTATTGAAACAGACTGTTCTGTTTGTCTGAACTCTGCACTCCCTGGTGATGACATATTTATACCTACTCGTGGATGGCCTGCAGGAATTTACGCTGATGGTGGCGTACTCTGGAACGGTCAACCTTTTTGACCAGCTTGGTGTTTTTGTAGATGAGCCACGTCTCCCTCAACACATTGGCTGCCGTGTTTTTTATCTGAGGAGGACAGAATATCATGCAGATGAAACAGCAGAATAGGAATGTAATGAATTGTTTCCAAATGCATTTACATAAGAAATGTTTGCATCATGTGCTTTGTTTTGTTTCCTAATTTTTACTTTGCTGGTATGCTGTATTGCATTGTTTCGTTGACTGATTGTTGATTCGGTTACTCTGTTGGGCTCTTTTGAGACATAAATCTGACAAAACATAAACTGACCCAATAGAGTCAAAAAAGCAAACATTTTATTACTGTTCAAACTGAACTTTTACTATTAATATTAAAAATAATGTTCACGTGTAAAGAGACCTTTTTGTACAGCTGAGTATCCATCATGAAGTTATGGACGTGCTTCTCGGCTCTGGTGAGTTCTGACTTCCTTGCAACAACGGCGACCACTAAGGCTGTACATCCTGCTCCCTGCGGAGAAGAGCAGCGGTTAGTGACACCCAAAAACTAAAATAGTAATGTATAATACAGAGGTGTTAGGTAAAATACTGTCTTTTACTGTGGTAAGAGAACAGCAAAACTATGCACAGTGTAAAAACATATCACATTTTTAGAAAAGTTTGCTATGTGTATAACATTTTTCCTTTTCTTATTCCTTCATATCATTTGCATCATTTTTATACAAATTACACAAATATATTTCCAAATTATGAGGTTCACTGTAAATTTAAGGCCAAAAAATGTTGCAACACTGTAGTATGTATTTTGGCTATAGTGGGTATGATGACTTTGGGATTACCCTCCACTACATGTCTGGTTGTACGGTATCTGTACAGATCTCACCATGATTCCTGTCAGCAGGCACACCCCCTTCCCACAGTAGGTGTGAGGGACCATGTCACCGTAGCCGATGGAGAGGAAGGTGATGGAGATCAGCCACATTGCTCCAAGGAAGGTACTGGTCACCTCCTGTGCATCGTGATACCTGTAGTGACACGACACCTGGCTGTAACACTGAGCGATGATGTTTTACAAGAAGACTCTCACTGATTTTGGTTTCTCAAAATAATATCCACCATTTGAATAACATGGAAAATACACAAACCTGTGATATTGAGGCAGTACATTTGGTTACCGAAGAAAGAAAAGGAAGAATGAAGTGAGAAATGCAGATGTTTTATGCCGATACCTCTCACACACGCGCACAGTCCACGCTGCGATGATCCAACAGGACACGCTGAAGACCAACAGGACAGTGCCGGGACAGATCGTCATCAGAGTCTTCATGACAAAACGAGTGTCAAAGCTGATCTTGTTGAGCGCCCCGATGCTGCGGGAGGAAGCGTCTGTGAACAGCTTGCTGTGGAGCAGCATGACCCGGCCGATCAGGTAGAGGCGCATGAACATCGGCACAGAGAGGATGATGTCGACATCAGCGTCCGCTACTGATGCTGTGTAGCTGGCCAGTCGAGCAGTCCAGGTGAACACATACTGGCCTGGGATTGGGTGGATGGCACATATAAGGAGCTCCAACACAACAGACAGAATCCGCTCAAAGGTCATAGCTATCCTCCAATCGTCTACGCCATTGTCCACCATGAAGAGCTATAGAAAGAAGAGAACATTTTAGGGTGATGAATTTTGCATAATAAATGACCCAACTGACTGGAAAACATTTACTTGTGTGGACTGTAGATTTGTGGATCCAGTTGAGATGTTCATTGATAAGAGTCAATCTTTTCTTTATCTCAGCATTAAGTGATGAAGTCACTAGTTAAGCACTGTTTGCCGTTTGTTTAATTTAAAAGATTTCTTGGCATTTTATTCAACAGAGGCAGTAGATCATCCACTGCACATTGTGAGAAGACTTTTGTGCTCGGGGTTGTACCAAAAATCAGATGAACCACATGGTTGACTTGGCAAGTACTAAGAATACTAATATTAGGTTCTCCTGGAAAATAATAAGGTTTACCATGGGAACCAAGGACTATAGGGTATGATTAGAGTTCTCTTAATGCATCCACATACCTGGATTTCTCTTGCATGGTACATCACAATGAATCCAAGAAGAATGGCAGTAGAGAGGCTGATGAGGCCTTTCAGCACATATGAATATATGGATTCCTGTTAATAATGGAGACAAAAACATGAACATGGTGAGTGCAGCCCGTTGTGAAGACACTCTGACTGACCAGAACAAATAAAGTAGGTGATGTCTGCCCACAAAATTACAAAAGTTGCAGCTAGTTGCCTTTTTAAATAAAGGTTCCCAGGGGGCTCTTAATCCCCATGAGTTCCAGTTCTAGCTACACAGTTGCTATGTTGGCATTAATGGGGTAATTTAAAAGGTGTCCCACTGGATCACGTTGATGAGAACCTTTTATCCTTGTACAAAATGTCCAAATGATTTATGAAACTTTCTTTCTGCTCAACAGTACACTTATTTGTATACATGTTATACTTTTTGAATGAAGCGAGTCTGAAAAGGACTACAGTACCTTGCTGTAAAATCCCCTCGACAGCTCCGTCTCGATCACCATGACGATAATGCCAAACATCCCACAGACCAACGCGTAGTCACTCAACTGTTTGCGCTTCCCAAAGAGAGCTCTTCTCTGACCCAACCGGTAGCTTATATCCTTGGTCTTCTTCTGTGGTACGCTGCCTTCCTCCCTGGTCAGGTTCTCACTGTTGGCCTTGCTGGAATCTTCTCTGATGACTTTGGAGAAGGCATCCTCCAGGATGGCACTGTGAAGAAGCTGAAGAGGCTGCTGGCCGGAGTGGAGATCTGCAAGACTAGATCTTAAAGTGCCATGGCTGCTCAGCGGTCGCACTGCATCCCCATTAACTATGTCACCAGTTTCTAAGGTGTCTGAAGGTGGAGGAGTGTGTTTAAGGAGGGAGAGCTTTGATCCACTGAGGTGCTGGTAGTCTGTCTGCAAAAGAAAGTAAGACAGTCAGCACAGAGCATGCAATTATTCAGCTTAACATACTGTATGCTGAGAGAAAGAAGACAAAAATAGGGCACACATCTTTTGCCTTTACGATTAGGAACTGGACTTCATTTTTTAAAGTGGGATACACAGCATAATAAAATAATTTGTAATGCTTGTTTCAAATATTAAGAGTGGCGGCAAACTTTCATGCTGTGGAATCACTCTAGTTGTATAAATTCATTTCTGATGTCACATTATGGTAGAAAATCTTGTTTAAAATGTAAAACCAATGCAATATCTGTCCTAAAGAGAACTTTGTCTTTGTCTTCCATCCTTTGCTGCCTTGTTCCTTCATTTCCATTAATTACAGACTGGTAAGATGTCTTTGAAGATGTATTTCAAGATTTTTTTTATAGATGTATTGAAGTTCAGGTATAACGCTGCCAAAAGTTGCCCAGCATTTCCATAGGATTTATTAAAAGTCTTTGAGCAGTGATCTCCCACACAAAGGTCAAGAAGCTGCAACATTAAAAGACAGATTCATACCTGACTTTGTCGCTGTCTAGCCCTGTCCACCACTAAATCCTGGTTCTCAAGTGAACTATACTGGCTGGTGGAGAAGGACTGTATACTTTTATTCCTGGCTGGAGTAGAGGACCTCTTTACCCTTGGAGTGCTGGTTAGAGGGTTATAAGGGAGATGACGGCACTTGAGGATGACGGAGGGCTCGCCAGGCAACTTGCAGGTTTGGTCACCGCTTGTCGAGCAGTGAGTGTCTTGCTTTTGACGTTGCTGAACTAACAGTGGTTCTTTACCAAAAAGCTCTCTCCAGTTCAGGTTTGCAGTGACAGCAGGCTGAGGGTGTTGGTTATGTTTCTGATTTGTCTCGGCGCACTCGATGGAGTTCAGAGGGATGTTGAATAAATTTGGACGAGTTGCCTGGCTGTTGTCTTTATGTTTGAAATGATTGCAAGGCTGTTGCTGCAATAGCTCTTTTCGACCGTCTTGGTCACTGCACTGGAGCATGAAATTATCCTGTGGATGGTTTGTTGCAGGTTTCAAAAGATCCCTTTGGATTGTTTGCTGTGGTAAAACCTGGCAAGTGGTCTGAGCATGGGTGCTTTGAGAGAAAGACTGGGTGTGTGGTGAATGGTTTCTCTTGTTGGAAACTCTGGCGAGGCCGTCTTGGATGGTGCCCTGGTTTGATTGTGCATGAAAACTAGAAGGATCTGAATGTTGGTGTGCATTAGGACAGGAACAACCACATCTGTCATTGTGATTTGGATGTCCCACACTGGTCCCCGCTCTCTCAGCTGAGGGTGAATCATCTACGCTGCTCACCTGGCCACAAAGCAGCAGCCAGTCCTGATCACGCAGCTGTGATAAGGTTAGGTTTCGGGTTTTCAGTGGTGACATCTGAGCTGAAACTCTTCGTGGACTGATTCCATTAGACCTTTCGTGGGGTGAAGATGAAACACAGCACAAACTCGTCTCCTGTGGAGAAGATGGTGCCTCCGCAGAGGTACCTGAGAATCGATCGCACACCCCCACCTCAGGAGTTTTTGTCAGAGGAGATGGACCTCCTATGGTACAATGCTCATGGTCCACATCATTGAAGACTTCACCCGTTGAGTCAAGACGTCGTGTTGCGTTGGTGGGTTTAACCAGAATCAACCTCATGGCATCACTGCAGAGCTGAAATGAGATCACACACGAATGACCCAACCAGAACAGAAACATAAGCTTCCTTAACTCTCAAGATTTGTCTTAAGAGGCAACACAAGAAACACAGATACAAATGCCACACCAGAGTTTTAAAGTATTATTTCTAAAGCTAAATAAAATTAGTTTCTGATTTTTATTTGACTTTGGCCTCCATAATGGCCTTTGCTCAATGTGAAACATTGCAGGAAAAAAGATAATCAAAAGTACTTAATCCTTAAAATGAAATTATAGCAGTCGGTTATTTGACTGATAATACACACTCGGTGTGAAAGCACATGAGTATTTATTCAAGTAAAATGCATCACTGGTAATGAATGTGTAACGTTCTGTCAAAAGCAGATGTGACGCCCCTCTTATGTTAGTCTAGTGGACATGGAAATCGGAACGGCTCAGAAAATACAAATGTTTCATACATTATTTAACTGGTTTGGAGGAAAGCAAGTAAGTGTTGTTGTGTCTTAAATTCTTACAAAGGTTTAATAAGTGGATGTAATCTTGTGTTATCTATTATATACTTTTTAATGTGACAAAACAGAACTGTGAAAAAGCATCATAAATTAAATCAACTCTGTCAGTGATCACCATTCAACCACTGAAACCTACAAAATTGTCACATTTTTATAGAAGTACTGATTTATCCTTGTAGTTTAACAGATGCCTTCCTGATGCAACATACATGTCGTAAAAAATATGTTTCGCTCGTAGAACCCAGCCCAAAAAGATGGGTAGATTGTCATCCTTCAAATAAAAGCGTGAGCTGTGTTGAACCTGATTAAATATCAATACTGAAAGATAACAGCATGAGAACTGTAATAGTTCATCTTAACTTGCTTTACAAATTAGGTATCATTTTCCAAGAGTGCAAAATTAGTTATTTCAAATAGTGGTTCTTATTTTGGTTAACCCTTCAACTGCAATTTAACATCTCAAATCTTGTAATTTTCTCCTTAAAAAATAAAAATAATACACGAACAAATACCCACTACATCTGGTGATCCTTACCTTCTTCTTCCATGTTACTTTTCTCCAAACTTGAAAAAAAGCAGGTTGCAAATAGGAGATGCTCCCAGTTTGCAGAACAGAAGTGAAGAAGAAGAGCAGCCTGAGTGGGTGTTGGACAGCCGCTTGTCTCCTCCCAGTACGAACACTTGATAAAGGAGCTTTGGAGACGCTTTCCTTTGAAAGTAATGATTAGAATTCAACATGAAGAAAGAAAAGGGCAGCAGCAGCTGGCCTGTTAAAGGGCTGCCATGCAAATAGGACAGGGATTGGGAGGGTGCAGCAAGAGGTTAGGACACAGAAAAACAAAAACCTGCAACATCAGACCAGAGTGTTTAGGCGGAACATCACACATAGAAGCTCAAAGAAATCCCTCTATATTGGGAGCGGGCTGATTGGTTGCTAGGGGAAAGAAAAGGAACGCGGAGATTTCAATGCAAAAAGGAAAATAAAAGGTGAGTTGAACTTGTCATTAAAGCTCTCTGGTTCAAAGGCCTTCGCACATTCTCTTATCTCCTCCGCCACAAGAGCCAGGCTGGACAAAGGTGGCCATTTTTAAATCCAGTTCTGGATGATTCATGCCAGTGAGTGTGGGCCCTCCTCAAATGTGTCCTAGATGAGCTAACAAAAGGAACAACATGAACAACATTTTGGTAATTTTATGAAAAGATATGTCCATCTCCTGAGATGTTCAAAATCAACATTCAGTCAGCAGGAGTGGTGGTGTTTTCTCAGCAAGAACTATTTCTTGTTGAAGCTAATTGTTTACTATTTATCTGTATTGTAAAATGTATTTTCATGCTTAAATATTTAAAGGTAAGGCACAAGACAGAACGTGTGATTGAAGACAGTGAACAGAAGACTAATAAAACGTGAGGTTCGGAGATTTGCTGCTATTCTACACATGATGTTGCTGTATAAACTATGAATCTGTCAGTTAAATCCCAGTGAAAGAATGAAGCGAAAATTATTTACTGAAAACATGGGAGTTTCTCCCTATTTTTAATTATCTACTTATTTTTTGACATTTATTTCCTCGTTGTGCACTCCAACATTTTTTGATTGTAATCAGAGCATGTCACCTTGTGAGAAAGAATATTTCTTTCTTTCGCTAGAATGAAAAATTGCGGGGGTTTTTCCGCCCATGCCACAAGACCTCCTGATTGTCATAGTATTTCACACACTGCCTGCAAACATGAAACAGGTCTGATGCCTTTCAATGCATAGTATATATTTAAAAAATACAAACTATTTCCAGAAACTTAATTGCATTTGATTATTCGGCATACATTTTTTTTTTTTTTACATTATCCAAGCATTTATAACCTGTAAATGGCTGTTTATATTTTCTTGTAATTCTCAGGCCTGTGGAAGAGTCTTGTGTGGTTAAATCCCATTTCTCAAATAATCCTGCAGATATTTTAGTTAAATTGTTTATCTTGTTTTGTGTTACTTACCTTTCAGCTTCTAAAGCTCAGTTTATATCCCTGTTTTCGGTCTCACCACCTGGCATCAGACAAACCTACAAAGCCTAGCTCAGTATATGAATGTTGCTGTGCTGGAGAAAACCTTTGTGCCCAACAGCAGCATTGGACACCCCTGCTGGCCATAAAAATGAATACAAAACTAATTCAAAAGCAACATCCACTACCATGGCTATGCCTAATCAAAATCATACATAAATACTTCCGGGAATGTTAGGATGCAATAAAACAAACAGGAAGTATTCCCCTAAAAAGCTAATTTTGATGCAAGTTGTTAAGACTACCAGAGGAATTTCTCCAAATATCAGTGTATGACCCATTTCTGCACTTTATACGACTCATTTTAAAAACAGGTTTGTGACAAGAGGTAAGGAAAGTTGCATCACAATTTAAACGCACCACCCACACATAACCTGTGTGCTGTTTTCAGACGTCACCACCCACTTTCATTTCACCAGCGCACTAAATTGGTAAAGATAATAGGAGTCGTAGCTGGCTAAAGGCCAAAGGGTCTGCTAGAGAAGATAAGGGAGGCCAGATTCAGCCACCTTAGGCCTAGCCGAGGACAACGCCTAAAAATACTGGAGGGGAGGCATACAGCTAACTATTATATCAGGCATTCAAAAGGCTGAACAGGCAGTGAACAAATCCTACTTGTGTGAATACCTGAGCTTCAGCATTTGCCATTTCAGATAATGAGACAATGGCACAAACTCAAGAGTCAGCATCTGCTGCATTTAACAGACTCTCTTCCAGAGCATTGTGGGTCCTAGCTGTCTGGCTGACGCAACACAAAAAAATGTTATGGGGAGTAGCCCTGCACAACTTGGACTTATAGATTAAATGCTATGTTGTTATTAAAAGGGGTTAGGCATCGATGTCGTATGCCTAAAACACACAGCGAAGATATCTTGGTACTTTGTACGTGTGTATATTCATGGCAAGACTCTTAATCCACTGACAATGGCCAATGCCAACTGTTGTGGTATTTAAGCAAACAAACAGCTCCTTCTAAGAAACTGGTTAGTCATTTGCCAAAGTAACCAAAAGTAATTTCCAGCTGCAGCTATTTTCAAATCTACCATGATTTTTTGCTCTTTTTTGTTTTACCCTGGACACTAAACTACAGTATATTCAACTATCTTTGTGAATTCAAAGTAAAGTTTGAACTCCGTAACTCCATCTTCTTTTCAGAATAAGCATTGCACAACATCAGCAGCTGGCAAAAACGTTCGACTTCAGTACGCGACTTGACTTTTGTGCCTCGTAACAAGGGAGAAGTCTGGAATTTAAAAGCAACAAGAGATGTTGATGATTGAGTGCTGAACTTTAATAAGTTACTCTCAAAACATCTGGCTTCCCACCTCCCCAGAAGTGCTAGGGAAAAAAAAGAATGTAATGTAATATATTCGATGCTGGAGTGCCTCATTGAGTCATGTGAACAGACACAATGATCAGTTGTGACCTTGATAGGGGGAAAATGAGCTTCTCCCTGCTAATTAATGGAACAACAAAGCCGAGTCCTCTGGCGTCGGAAAGATGTTTCTGGGCGGGTAGTGAAGCTCTCGTCAGCACCACTAATTTTTAGATGAAATTATTACTTATCTAAATGAAAGTCTCCAATGTGCATAGGCAGACATTTTTCAAATGGAGCAATCGGGGGGAAAGAGTGCATTCACTTTAAGTTGTAGGTGGCAAAGCGTTGGTTCAGGGGGTTCTCTGGTGCCTTCATCCACTCCTTCTTCAACTGTTGCTTCAGCTGCGACAACCTCATGTTAGGGTTCTCGTTTTTGAGGCGAGGCATGTTGGCCTCCTCAAAGGCTGCAAACGCTGCCTTCATCCTCCGCTCTGGGTGGTGGTCCAGGTCCTCAGGCCCCGTACTGGACACAGAAGAGAGGAAGTAACGATGGATTGTTAACCATAAGCCATCATTGCTGTTTTACAGGCCTAAGAAACTTGTTTCAAATCAATCATCAGTAATCACAAGGACAATAGCATGTCACACACACACACACAAATGGTGAATGATCGGTACCCGAGCATGGCGATGGCATCTTCTATTGTTCTGGCGTCCAAGGTTCCTTCTTCAGGGATAATTCTGTTCACGTTTTCCTCCAGTGGAATATCCAGGTGGCTCTTTTCTGTGGGAAGAATTTTTATTTAAAACATGACAAAGGTGGTGTCATGGTAAAGACAATGTACCGATTTGATCCTCAAAACTGCTGATGCTGCTGGATTGTATCTCCACTAAAGTTTCATCGTTCTCCCTCTAACCAGCGTACTTTGTCGTCATCTTCCAACAAAACTTTACCTTTCAGATCGAGCTGATCCTGCTCCTGCTGCTCATTCTCAAGTGCCTCCTCGATCTGGGCACGAGTCACTTTTCCTCCAGATGCAGCCTCCTTCTGGGATTTGCCTCTCAGCCTAGCACTCTCTTCATCCAGAAGTCGCTGGTTTTCCTTTTTCCTCTCCAGAAGCTCAAGCCGCTTCTTCTCCTTGTCATCCTGCACCAGCAGAAAGCCGTGTCATCAAACGTCTGTGCTATGTGTATTACACATACACATGTATTATGACGCATGCAATCACTTCCCCATTCAACTAGCCTCCCTGATGTTCCACTGACACCACGGAGGATAAAGAATCATGCAATGAAATACTTACAGCATTCTGTACCAAATACTATATATTTAGTATATACCTTCTCGCTGTTAGCCTGGTGTTTACTGCTGGTTAATCGCTGCGTAGATCTGTGTTTTGGTTCTTTAATTTTACAGGTCCAAGGCACTTTTTGTGATATTTTAGGGTTTGTCATCCTGCCTGTGACTTATGGTCGGAGTGCAACTTGTTGGCTATTCTGCCTCTTTTTCCTATGCCTAGTTACAGTTCTCGTTCAGATTTCCTAGTCTGACCCCCTATCTGACTAGAGGATGCTGGTGTGTACCTCTTGTGGTGCTCAACTTTAGGTTGAGGATGGGCATGAGTTGTGACGCCAAGTCTCTGGGTGTGGGCCAACGTAAAGAAAACCCCGTCTGACCCATACATTAACTGCACTATTCTACCACTCTCTGCGAGCGGAAAGGCTGGAGCTGGAGCAGCTCATCTGGCGGGAAACCCATTTTTTTGACAGCTTCCTGCAGCCCTACCATTTGAAGTTCCATCCTCGCCTGCTTTTTTCGAGGAGCTGAAACGCTGCTGGGCAAACCCAGGGCTCATCATGGCAGGGATGCTAGACCTTTGCCTCCATGAGACATATCCACTTTGTTTGCTGTCACTGGTGGCCTTTCAGGAATTCACAGAACCATAGTTACCTTCTTAGATGTGTGTGTGTGTGTGACAAATAAGAGGCCCTGATTTTCTTTCTTTTCAATTGTGACAATTCTGCCAGCATCTCAATTAATGTATTTCCTTATTGATGTTTGAATTATTACAACCAAAAGTAACCTGACCGTACGTGCAAAGTATAGTATCAAAAGACGTATCATCGTTACAAGTACAGCATCACACTTTATTAAAACAGCACATCCTTAAAGCCAAAGTGAGCAGCACGATTACGAAATTTGCCAAATTTGAACAGGACCCCACACTGGAGAGACAACTCACTTTTCTCTGCTCTTTTTTGAGCACATGTTTGTCAGTTTCCTGCCACAGAGCATCCTCTTCCTGCTGCTTCTTGCGGGCGTCTGCCACTGCCTTGGCCTCAGCCTTGCGGGCTCTGGCTGTGGCTGCCTTGGAGTTCTCACCCTGGAACTTCTTTGGCATCCCAACAGCTGCTCTTCAGCTGAGGGACAAGGGAAGACAAGAGACCAATCAGAAAAGCTTAACTGACAAACTGATTTTTTTCGACAGTGGTGCCCAGTACAGCTATAGCCAGTTCTGAATATAATTTCAAACATGTTAAGACCAACACTGATTTCAAACCCTACCTAAAATTGCATTTTTATCACCTATACATTGAAAACAACTAGGCTATGATTGTTCAACTTACAGTGTTTATATTATGGGCAACGCGCAGCAGCTCTGAGATAGATGAGTTGGTAGCGTTACTGATCTACATAAATGACCTAATTTCGTGTAACGATATGAAGAAACGCAAGACAATGATTCTTGTTAGATGTCCACCATAACTAAGCAGCAGTTTGAAAATGCTGGCTAGAAAACAAGCAGGTTATCAAAACAGTCGAGTTGGCAAAGACGAGGTCAACTAAGCGACAACTGAATTCTCCAAAATTACACAAACGACTGCAGCTTTGCTCGTCAGTGTAGGTCGTTAGCTTAAGCTAGCCGATGTTAGCCTTATAAACAACACCGGTTTGTCAGCGAGCCGTTCTCCATTTAACTTTGCCGAAATTTAGTTAACAGCGTAACTATCACGATAGACAAATTACAAACGTGGTTTCATACCAGTATGAAAGGAAAAACAGGTCGTAAGCAAGACGAGAGTTGCCTGTTGTTTCGAAGAGGCATCAGCCACCTCCTCCAACACCAGGGCGCACTCTGATGACGTGGCGTGTCCTGTGGTTACGGGCTCGATGGACGTTGTGTCTCAATTTTCCACTTTCAGCTTTATTTGCTCCACTAACGTTACACTTCCACTGTTGCGTTTGGATAAAATCCACTTAATTGTTCAATTTTATAGATTTTTTTCAAAATATCAAGAAATGTGAATTTGTTCCATTTACACCGATCAGCCACAGCATTATGACCACCTGCCTGATATCGTGTAGGTGTTCTGAAAAACACTTGATTTTTATAATATTGTGAGTGCTGATACTACAGACACAAATGATGTATAGTTTTGACTGATTGTTGCTAATTTATATGGACTTTATGCACAGTAAATATGTCCCAGGTACCGTGTGTTCTGACACCTTTCCATCAGAACCAGCATTAACTTTTTCAACAATCTGGGCTGCAGAAGCTCTTCCGTTGGATCGGGCCAGCCTTCGCTCCCCACTCTCCCCACTTTTTGGTCATGTATTGAACACATAAGCAGTATAACACAAGCAGTTTCTTTAGTGTCAGACAACATCTCTCTTAGGACAATACAATGTTATGCTGCTGTCATACTTCATTCAGTCAAGGGACACAAAAGAAATGTTAAATTGTTGATATTTTAATTAAGGTAAACAGTTTACACAAATATTCAAAAATAGGAACTTTGTGTTGCAATAACATGATGGGCCGCAATAATTACTGCATATTTCTGAGAAGTAATGAGATGATCTATTCTGAGCTGGAAGACAGAAACAGCTGGAACTCATATGTATGTGTGTGTGTGTGTGTGTGTGTGTGTTCTTCATTCAGAAGTCATTGCCACTCTCCTCCAGCAGAGGTGGTTTCATGCCCCCCCTGGAGAGGCGAGCACCCCTGGACACTGGGCCCTCCAGACGGTCATCTTTCAAATCCTTGCTCTCGTCCTCCTCACCTTCCTCATCTTCCTCGTCCACATCAATCTCGCTGTCTTCAGTCTGCGCCGGGACACATAATTACGACAGCAATTACTAAAAGCTCAGATTTCTGAGTCCAGTCAAATTGTTAAATATGTCAACTTTACTTTCCACAGTGTGCAACGGCAACATGGATGGGCATGTTTTCATTCTAACTAAACACTGAACCAGCTAATGTCTCACAAAAACGTCAATCAGACAAGAGGATCTAATCACTGAATCACCTCTTCAGCTGTAATGAAAAC
>JAVQJF010031092.1:0-15239 GCA_036023855.1 Gadopsis marmoratus
TAAAGGCCTGGTTGGATGAGTTTGGTGTGGAAGAACTAGACAGGCCCGCACAGAGCCCTGACCTCAACCCCATTGAACACCTTTGGGATGAACTAGAACGGAGATTGCGAGCCAGGCCCTCTCGTCCAACATCAGTGTCTGACCTCACACATGCTCTTCTGGATGAATGGGCAGAAATTCCCACAGACACACTCCAAAATCTTGTAGAAAGCCTTCCCAGAAGGGTGGAAGCTGTTATAGCTACAAAGGGGGGACCAATTTCATATTAATGCCTATGAATTTGGAATGGGATGTCATTAAAGCTCCTGTAGGTGTAATGTGTAGGTGGCCCAATACTTTTGTCCATATAGTGTGTATATATAAATTGAAGGGGAAGCTAACCAAAACTATTTAGGATCTACCAAATAAATATAGGTTGATCACAGTCATAAAGATGTGTTTAAACTTTTTACCTTTAGCTTTGATGACTTTGTGCTTTTCAGTGATGCAGTGTCTCGCTGTTTGTTGTTGGCAGTCTGCTCCACTGATACTTGGCCTTACTTAATTCCTCACCGATTCCAAAAGGCACACACACACACACACACACACACACACACAGCACAGATGAGAGGAGGGGATGTACCGTTTTGCATTCTCAACGGTTCTTAATGTTCTCAAGGCCACTAATTAAATTTGGTACACCTTTTCTTACATATCAGATGAAAAAGATTACACATACTTTTTTTTGCACAAATAAGTGAGATTTTCCAGTACGACGAGGTTTGTGAAAAGATGGGCCTGCAGTCACTTTGAACTTCTGGGAGTCGGAGGGCTCTGAAGTGGAAACAACACTCTAATGAGGAACATTCACCGAGTCCACAATCATCCCAACAACCACATGACACAGGGGCTAAAAACCACATACAAGTAATGATCCGTGACCATGCAGTGGATCCTTACAGAGGGACTGCAGAGACCAATTTGTCTCTTTGGGTACACGATACTGATTTTCACCTCAGGAAACTTCTCTCAGTGATGTCAACTGTCAGGTCATCAGCACACTAGTGTCATCTGCAGGATTAAATGAGTAATGACAAAGGAAGATTGACTACTGTCACACTGGACACCTGAGCCACCAGGCCAGAATATAAAATTACAAATGAAAGACATTAGGAAGAAAGACACTTATGCAACAAAAAAAAAAATCACTTCTATGATATATTAAAAACCTGTCGCCTGAAAAGATGCTGAACAATTTCAGAAAATGCCTCACTCAAATATCATCTCATCTCATAAAATGCAGTGAGGTTGTATATTTTAAAAAGGTAAACAACAGCAATCAAGGGTTTCAAAAGTTTTTAACTCAGATACAGTTCATACTAGGAAGTCTGCTGACAATGTTTCTTTAATGCTAAAGAAAACTGATGATGTCAACTAGGGTGGCAACTAAAAATTAATTTGCAGATTTTCTTGATTATTCGATTAATCGTATTGTCTAGAACATGTCCGAAAATAGTGAAAAATACCCATCACAATTTCTGAAAATGACCTGTTCAAATGTCTCGTTTTGTCTGTCCAACAGTCCAAAACTGAGAGACGTTCAGTTTACAGTTATGTGAAATCTTTCTCTCCAGGTCTCCTCTGCGTCTTGCTCCGTCCTGAAGTCAGAGCAGCTTGATCAATGGTATTGATGAGGAGATGCAAATAGCAGATGCTAATAGGGCCAGTATGACTAATAGACCGAGGGGGCCATTGATCTGCAGAGTGAGCATCTAATGCTAAAACAGCTGATTCAACTGCATAGTTGGACTAAAAGTGCCACCCTTGCTCTGTGTGTAAATGTGTGTGTGTGTGTGTGTGTGTGTGTGTGTGTGTGTGTGCGTGCGCCGGGAGGTGAACAATACACTCCTGAAACAATGCATTCCTGCTTTAGGCTGAAGGACATACGGTATGGACCTGTAGTCAAACTCACAGTCACTCAGATTTGTCAGATGTGTGTCTGTAACACACTACAATTACACTAATAAACATGTTTACACAGTCGAACATATACTGGGTTTTTTTGTGATTTACAACTCAACAGTAACTGATTACTTGTAATTGGAATTATATGCTGGTAAGAGGCCCCGGGGTAGACCCAGAATACGCTGGAGTGTATATATATATATATATCAACTTGCCTGGGAACGCCTTGGGATCCCCCAGGAGGCGCTGGAAAGTGTTGCTGGGGAGAGGGACGTCTGGATAACCCTGCTTAGCCTGTTGCCACCGCGACGCAGCCCTGGAAAAGCAGAGGAAAATGGATGGATGGGATTATATGCAGTAATGACATGAATCAACCAAGGATACTCTTGGGGCAAATAATCAGTAATTTGTTTAGGGATATGGAATTAGGGATGATGTGGTTAAATATTTATTAATGTTGCTGTTTCTTTCTGAGCAAAATAAGCAATATGAAAAGGTTTGTGCTATTGAAATTAGGCAATACAAGGTGTGCGTAGCCACAGTGAAAATCCAGGTATGTAGAAAAATGAGTGCACACTGACAAAAAAAACATCCAAGTGGACATGTATTGCCCATATAGTCATCCTGGCCATATTCTGACATCCTTGTAGTCCATGTAACCATGCATAACAAGCTGAAACGTTAATTTTTCATATCTTTAATATACGTCTGAGTTTTTTGTCAATGTACAGGCATTTTTTCCTTAGTGTTGAGACTATTTAATTCTAAAAATGTTTGTTTGCTTGTATAAAACACTGGGATGCATTGTGCAAAATGACAGGAAATACCATATTTGGATGTAAAAACTTTAAGTCTGCTCTGACTGCTTTCGTCCTGATTTGGTGTGAACTTAAAAGTTCTGTAAAATTGCTTGGCAGGTTCTCACACACTAATCACTGTCCTTTTCACACTGCACTGAGCACACATACTTTGTACTGTTACTACTCTAGTTTCAACTTTATTATCACTCTGTTTCAGTCAAATTAGTCAATTTCACCATAAACATGCACACATGGAGGAAAACCCATGCTTACTGTTATTGTGAGCTATTGCATTTTCATTAACTTCTTAAATTTGACTTGTCCAAGAGAACTACAGGCTTAAAATTAACCGCCTGAACCAAAACCTTAATCTAGTTTTATATTCAATCTTAACACAAGTTCCAAATTGTAGCCTTCAAACAGCTCTTGATGGGCTGAGAAAAGATTTTGGATAGATTTTACAAAGGTGGAAGTATTAAAGGCAAACAAACGTTGTCCAGGACCTACAACAAACACTCACTGTGTGCATTGCATTTAACCTAATTTGTGCTGATTTAGTTTCCTATTAACATTACCATGTAGTACTTTCACAGTACTAGGGAAATCTTGTACTGAAAATCCAGCTGTAAAACCGTGACCTTGCTTTTATGGAAGACTGCAGGTGCACTTGAACTCACTATGATTACATTATTATTTTTGACCCAAATAAAGCTAGTTTAAAAAAAAAGCCACTTCTTAAATAAATTGTGTAAAACAAGGTTACAGAAGGCTGAGCTTCAATTAAAAAAACACAGACTTGAGTGACTGTGGTGTTAACCCTTTCCTGAAAATGTGGTGCAAAATATATAATATCACCAGTTAGCTAACCCTTAATTTTGAATGTTTGCGGTTATTTTTAAATCCATACTAAATCAAATGAATTAATTGCCATTTAATTGCCATTTCCTGGTAGCTTGCTAGATGCTAAACCTTCATCATTAGCTAGCTAGTTAGCTAGCTACCCGGTGAGGACCAAACCAGAGCTTAAAGGAGAGCTAATATTAGACTTACATTCGTCCGGTGGGCAAAAGAAGGACTTCAGAGGGCGATAGTGTTGCTTTTCATCTGCTGCTTCTCATCGGCTTCTTTTGAGACAATATTCCACTATTAGTTTAAATACAAAACACTGTTTGTGGCTAGCTGTATGTATACTGCTTGCCTGTAAGTTTGAGTTTAATTGCTCTTGTATAGGTTCAAAATTTTATTTGATATTCTTCTAATTATGTTATTTTTTTACATTTCTCTATTCATCGCTCTTATTTATGTCCTTGTGCTGCTGCAACACCTGAATTTCCCCTCTGGGGATCAACAAACGCTTATCTTATCTTGTCTTATCTTAATCAGGGACGTTTTTGTAAGGGAATGCAGCATCGTCAAAAATAATCCTTTCTTCAATTTCATTTGTTTTCTAACTTTAAATTTCTGTCTATATTTAATTAAGAATTGTGATTCATAAGAATTTAGTTAATTACACTACTTTATTCCCTTGTTTTTCAAATTTGACTTAACTTTATTTCACTCCCACCCAAGTCTGCAGTAAAACTCTCTACAGGATCCAGAATATTTCATTGTATTGGGGCACCAACTCAGTTTTCAATTCTATACATTTCCTTGCAACCAGCAAACGTTTTCACAAATTCAGTTTTATTTTAGTCTAATATATGTATGTCCCTTTAGGGAGGAAAAAGATGGGTGCTTTTGAGTTCTGGGTGACTAACAGGTTCTAACTCAAACTTATGGCCTTGAGGGCTTATCCTCACTAGTGTGTGCCATTCAGCCTCATTAAGAAGTGCAACACACCAGTTAACACACGTAGGACACTCCCAGTCTCTATCTGGAGTGGCAACTTTCCCATGAATGAGCAAAAACAAAGGAGACACAACTGTAGTTTGACAACATAAAGAGGGGAGTTTTATTGATCAGTTCATTCTTTGCATTTGTAACTGTTTGTATAGCTATACATTCAACAGCCCAGAGGAACTGCATCCATACAGTGAGCTAAACTTTCTGTGTCCACACAGAAGATTAGTGTTAATGAATTCTTGACAAACAACTTCTACATGTACCACAGTATTCCCTGTGTAGTGCACATACAAAGGAATGGCTTTGAGTAGACTGAGATGGACAGATTTATAGGTGTCATGGCCTTGTTATCTTAGATTATCTTTAGTTACAAAAGAAAACACATGTTTCTTGCTATACCTATAGTTCATAAATACAGTATATATTATAACCATTCATCTTGTGCTAAAATCAAAGCTGTGCTGCAGCCAGTTAAAAAAGAAAATCTCAACATCAATAACATACAGGGAAATGAGCTTGCCTGTATAGATTGTTTACAACATAATGTTTACAGTGTTTCTAATGTCCCTGATCCTCGCAAAACTATAGCATTGTATTTTTCTATATTACTGGAAAGAAACAGATAGAGTGCGTGTGCAAGTTTACAGCTGAAAGGGTGTGTGTTTTTTGTGTGCACTAGCGTCGTGTGTTTGTATTTGTGTGTTTGTAGTAAAGCTTGGAGAAACGGAGACATTTAAAACATGAGAGAAGACAAATTATTATGGTCAGAGCCATGTAGTAATGATGTAAACAGCTCTTTTACATACATAATTACTCAGTCACTCATTGGTTATATAGATGGGTGCCATGGTTACCAATCACGTGTACGATAAAGAACACAATACCACAGAAATCAACATCAATCTCACTGCCACCAAACTACCTGTAAATTCCTGTCAGTATATGTTTGTGTGTCTGCAGGATATTCAAACAATCTACAGGAGTGTGTGGCAACCATTACATTAATAAACAATATAATCCATTAAAATAATTAACAAAAGAGAACAAAACAAATAAGAGACCATATATTCTTTTAAGATTGGATGGGCACACAGAATGTTGGATATATTACATCGATGCCCAGACGGTCCGATCGTCAGCCAGACAAACGCTTTAGAAGTTCAGTGTCTCTGACATCATCTTCCACCAGTCCATCAGCTCCTCTCGCTCCTCCTCCTTCCTCTCCGTCAGAGACTCCAGCTCAAAGTCCACCTGGGACAGCGAGAGAGCGACACGGAGACAGATTAGAGGTCAAATGTAAAAGATGCAGAGTCATTCCTATTTTACAGATTGCAATTTCTAAATTTCCCAACAAAGATTAATTGACAAGCTAAGGCTCCTCCTGGAGGGCTTGAAAGGATAAGGCTGCTTTTATTCTCTATATTTATTATTTCTACCAAATCCCATGAAAAGACCAAAACTATCAATGCCTTAGTTTGTCTCTCAGTAATTTCCAACTTCCCTGTCTTATGTGTGGCTCTCAGCCCCTAACCCATTTGTTCCTAAGACATAAATCACAAATATATCAATTATTTCCTAAAACAACTGGGCACTGTAGTGTTTCACAAACATTACTCAAACAGGAATAAATAGTATGTTTGCTGGGGACTTTTTTAAGTCACAGAATAATACATATTTGGTGCACTAGAGAGTTTATCCATCAGCAGAATGGGGAAAAAATCAAATGTCGTATCCAGTGCAACTGTGGACAACAATATGGTCTAGAATTAAGCTAAATAACTCTTCCTCTACACAGGGTTAGGTTTAGTAGTCGGTAGGATGCATTCATTTTTGGTTTGGTCTTTTCATGGGATTTCTTGACAATATATATAATATACAGTCATAAAATAGGTTGAGAAGCCAAAAGGTTAAATAGCATTGATCAAGTTTTACTCACTGCATTTACAACTGCCCTTTCAATGGGGTAACCCCCCCCCCCTGGATTTAAAGTGTTTATAATAAACCAGGTGTAAATGAAGCATCACATCCTAACTGGATACTTACCAGTTTTTAAAGGCACATGCCATTTTGCATTTGTTAAAACCATTTTCACAGTGCAAGCATCAGTCAAATATACAGATTATATACAGATCTTAGATTAGAATGATCAAGTTAAGTCTTTTCCAGATATTCTTCACTTATTTATACATATTTCTTACTCCGATGCTCTAATATTAGAATTTTAACAATGCATTTGCAGTTTGCCTGAGATTGAACCAAAAATGCTATTTGTATGTGATGCTCACAAAAGATGGAATGGCGCCACAGACGTAATGGATTATTTGATTTAATAGTACTAAATGTCTCTGTAAGGTCCTTTGCAAGCAATGCTTTTGTAAATATGAAGGGGCCTCCCAGTGAATGTGAGGCAGACTTTGGTTGGTTCATTTGTCTGTGAGTCTTACCCTGGTTGCAGGGCTGTAGGGAACAGCCACCTTCTTGATGACAGTCAGGTATCCTGGGGCAGAGGCTGCCACTTTGAAGTTTCCTGGAGCCAGTAGGCGCCAATAGTCTCCATCTTTGGCTACAAAATATAGGTTTTCTCATTAATACAAGTAAGTAAGCAACAAACAGAGCATCCAATGGATCCTCACAGCATAGAGTGTTTTGAGTACCTGTTGCAATATGATGATGAGCAGTTGCAAATAAAAATCAGCTATCAAAGTGATGCAGTACCAGGTTTGTCCACCAGATGGTAATATAACATCTTACTATTACATTTCCTAATGTGTGTGATGGGTATGGTTGTCAGGATTATGTGAATTTGCACTGGATGCTGATACCTGTAGTCATGTCGTGGTCAATGCCCTCCACAGAGATGGTGGCATTGGAAATGGGGTTGCCCTGCAGGTCACGCACAAAACCCTTGACGCCACGGTGAATCTACTCACACACACACACACAGAGAGAGAGAGAGGCATAATTAAGGCTTGGTTCAAGGAAAGAGGGTAAAAATGTCTGTTCCTAGTTGGATGTAAATGCCATGGTGCTCTTCGGAGGGGAAAATATGCTAAATAAATGACAAAAGGAAATGTTGGACGCTTTGCTTGACTGTAAAAAAAATCACAGATCATGTGAATAAAATGCACAAATTGTCCTCACCAGAAAATGTTTAATTGGTTATGACTGTTTTTTGTCCCATCACCTTCTAACGGTTAACACTAGTTACTCTTCATCATGAAGGCAATCTTTCCCGAATCTTAACCAAGGAGATTTAGTTAGCTAAACTTAACCACCTTCAACATAAAGGTGTCAAACCAGAAAACGCATCTTAAGTCACATTTGGAACAGTCACAGGGTTTATTTTGTTGTTCACAAATAACTAATTTTACAATTAAGGCACGAGGACGTCTTGGCCATACATTGTCATACATGTTTTCATTTACCCCATGTAATAAAATATTATATGCTCTTGAGACAGAGCATGTTGATTTGGTTTATGAGTCATCGCTTTTTCTAATGGTAATGTAGAGTGACCTCAAAAGGATTCATTAATACCAGATTCAGAACTGTATCCTATTCACCAATGAAATTAGATAAAGACCTGAGGACATATTTAAAGACCTGGTGGTGCTGCCTACCTGCTCGATGTAGTTGACCAGTGAGTTGCGGTTCTGCTCCCAGTAGGTTTTGAGTGTGTCCTCATTGGGGAACTTGTCACAGCTGAGCTCCAGAGTGATCTCAAAACAGTTGCTGCTGAGGTAGTTGAAGTCCTGCATTCCTGTAAGGGGTCAGTTAAAAAAACAAACAGAGGTAAAGAGAAATTCTGACATTAATGAGATGGTTTTCAGTTATGACGTCTAGCGTTATAATGGTCTAGATTTTACATGCATTTATTATTGTTGTATTGTTGCTAGTGCTGGATGATAAGTACAAGATTTTGCCGTCCATAAATGCCAAAGCTATGTTTGCTATTACTTAACTTGTACACCAGAGGGCAGTGACAACTCTATTTTTCTACTCTAAAATATCCACTCCAATGCAAATATTGCTCACACTTCTTATATTCATATATTTTCGAAGAGATGGGAGTGACGTGCAGCAAGCGTCCCTGTACATATTCCAACTGAGGATGTTGCGATTCGATGGTCAGGGTCAACCCTTGGCCACCAGGGCAACCCATATGGTCCCATGTATCGTATATACAGTAATGCTCAAATATCAATATTAGAATCAACCTCATCCAAAGCCATCCCAGCTTTAACCTATAAGCCCAGGTGTCTCTTTAAATCCAACTCCAAGCCACACATATTGGGCACTTGTTGTCTCTTACCTCCTGGCACACTGTACCAGGCCCCTCCGTTAGTGATGCCATCTTTGAAGCTGGAGTCATCATCGTTCTTACGGCAGGGGGGTCGTTGAGGGTCGGACATGACGGGGTTGTAAATGGAGTAGGCCTTTGCCAGAGACTTGAACATCACATCATCTGGACTGGCACTGTACTCATGGGTGGAGCCTTAGAGGAGGAATGAGAGGGAACAAACAGGTGCACTGTGTTTAGACAGTGGCTGTGATAAAGCATTAATTGAGCACCTGCATCTGCAGCACATTAAATGTGTGCACAAACACATTTTGTTTACTTCAAGTAATAATGCACATGAAGCCGTAGAGGTTCCAGTTATAGGTCAAATATTTGCCTCATTAAAACAGTGGAAACCTTCTCATATAGAGCAAGGGAACCATTTATATACAATTTAACAACAGGATAATGTTGTGTTTGAGATTGTGTGTCCACATATGTGTTCACGTACCAGTGCGGGTCTCATCATATGGGTAGTTGGCCACCACATCGCCTCCATGCAGGTTAGCTGAGAGGACGAAGGGGATATCCATGATCCAGTGGATCACTGCCTTGGTCTCTGGAGCCAGCTGCAGAGGCAAAAACTCTCTTTTTTTCTAAAATCTCAGTCATTTCTTAAAACAACTGGGCACTGTAGTTTATAACAAAGATCACATAAACAGGAGTAAAGAGTGCATTTGCTGGGGACTATTTTCAGCCACGGAATGATACACATTTGGTGCACGAGCGAGTATTTTCACTAGCAGGATGGAATAAAAACCAACCTGCAAGCAAGTCAAAGAGGCATTTTTGTATCTGAAATATTACTATATCCAACCTACACACACCAGGTGTCTTAAAAAGAAATAAAGGGTAAGTCTGGTGATATTTTATATAGGTCGAAAAAGTAATGAGTAACACATTGTTGTTTTGGTGTTTTGGTGGGATTTGTTGACAATAATAAGTAACACCAGCCTTATCCTGTAATCACTTACACTGTCTGTATCTAGGTGTCTGTTTGTGTACCTTGGTGTTTTCATCCACAGCCTTCTTCATGTTCTGCAGCAGGTGGTTGTTGGCTCCACCCTCCCGCTCATTGATGTAAATGATGCGGTCCAGATCGGGGAAGTTGCGGTTCAGATCCACACCCTGTGCATTACTGCGTCCGACGAACCAGTCCTTGATCTCTCCAGGCTGCTCAGGAAACAGGAGAAAACGTTTAGACATATTCCAATCATATTCCAATCAGCCATAACATTTAGACAGCATCCATATGCAACAAACTGCGATGTGTTTTCTGACAGCTTTCTATCAGAACCAGCATTAACTTTTCATTAATCTGAGCTACATCTGAGCTACAGAAGCTCTTCTGTTGGATCGGACCACACGGGTCAGCCTTCGCCACCCATGATCGCCCGGTTCACCGGTTTTCCTTCGCTGGACCACTTTTGGTAGGTACTGACCACTGCAGCCCAGGAAAACCCCACAAGAGCTGCAGTGTTGGAGATGCTCTGACTCAGTCGTCTAACCATCACTATTTGGCCCTCGTCAAAGTCGCTCACACCTTTAATCTTGCCCATTTTTCCTGCTTCAACACATCAACTTGGAGGACAAAATGTTCACTTGCTGCCTAATATATGCCCCCCCCCCCCCACTGACAGGTGCTTCACGTCACCTGTCAGTGGTCAGAAAGTTATAGCTGATGGATGTATATTGGAGTGAAGGGAAGTGAGACCATGTCTGCAGCTTTAGTAATTATACCATTCTTGCTGTGTATATGTTATTTAAAGCCAATGTTTAAAGTCAGTGTGTGTGTGCTTAATCTGTCTGATGGTAAGTCCCTGGATCAGGTTTGTGTATACGCTGTGTGATTCTGTTGTGCTGGAGTCATCACCTGTGAAGCGGCCTTCTCGAAACCGTCCGGGTTCATGGAGGGCATGAAGTGGATGCGGGTGTTGTGGATGAGGTCGATGACGGTCTCGTTGCCTTGCTGGTACTGGTTGCACATGTACTGAGCCAGGTAGATGAGCAGCTCTCTGCCCACGGCCTCGTTGCCGTGCATGTTGGCAATGTACTTAAACTCAGGCTCACCTGCACGAAAGAAAAAGACACTTGCTGTGTTACTGCGTCACAGACGGAGCTGTAATTCCACATTATGTAGTCAACCTTCGTCTGTACAGCGCGTTTATGGCTCAGAGTGCGGGGCTGAACGCATAAAAGCTGGCCAGGTAATCACAAAGAGAAATATCACATCAACGTCACAATCTTTATAAGAAGGAAGCATTTTAGTCGGTGGTCACGGTAACAAACATTTCCTTTATCTCATTTGGACCAGGGGAAGGTCACCGATAAAGAATTCACATTTGTTAGGGAGGTTACACTGGACACACACACACACTATAACACTGGATCCACCAGCTGCAGCAGTGATCATCAGCTGAAAGGTTAAACAGGACTGAACATTGCAGTCCAGGACTCCATTTGGGCAATAATGACAGAGAGACGGTGGATTATTGAGTGACGCTGTCACAGATTGTTCTGCCTAAACCTTGTTGAAGAGCATCCTGCTGGACTGACTAGTCTGGGATCAGATTCAGCTACCTCACAGAGAGTTTGACCCCAGGACATGATGTTAGAAAACTAGGGATCCTCAAGGTTTTTCTAAACCTCGTGATGTTTCTACTGTAGGCTAGCTTGTAATCACTGAGACACCCTTCATGCTATCACTGTCCCTTCCAAACAAAAGCTTTCAGCAGCTTTTTTCAGCAGCACTGGCGTATTTGCAGTATTTCAGCAGTTTCATCTTTCATTGGTGAGACTTTGTTTCTACCTAGCAGGAGGGACAATGGAGCTAATTTGACAGCTGGTCTAAACATTTGTTAATCCAGTTACTGCAATAAATATATTATAATTACGGTTGTAATTACTATCACTATATTTGTTGTCCAATACTGTTTTCACAGTTTCACAATTGCTTAATCAACTTTCTTTCCTTTGACCTTTAACAAATTCACAACACTTAAGCTGATGCTGTCTGAATGTGTTTTATTCTAAATTTGTTTCCTTGTCTGGACATAAAAAAACCTCTAGGCTGCTTTACCTATGCTTGCGTTGCTTTCCTTTACCACAGGTACTGGTTTTATATTTGATATCAGTGTGCTACGTTAGTGTGCTGTGTTAATACGCTGATTAGCCTTTCCTTCGCTTCTCTTAGTCTCTTCATGTACGCAAATATATATACACAGAGACAAGTGCTACCAAGGAGCTTTAAAGAGGCCTTTGACAAAATAGAGTAAAAGAGGATGACTAAGTGTGAGCTGCAGTGTACTGTACACACTCTTATCATTACACTACAGAGATTACTGGCTTTCTGTGCTGCTGCAAAAAAACACGTCTTTTGTTTAGCTCAGTTACGAGTTATGAAAGCTCCAGATCAGCAGATGGTGAGGGGGGGCGGGGTCTGTTTGTGTGTGTGCGTGTTTGAAGCCAAATTTGCAGCAGGCTTCCTGTTTTTACTGGGGGCTTTCTGTGTGTGGCTTTATATTTTTTTCTTGTACGTCTACTCTGATTGGACCATTTTCAGGGATTCTTTCTCCCCATTTGTACTTTTCACTTCGTTAAATTTCATTTCTCGAGCTAATGTACAGTATTAAAAAAAATGCTTTCACGATGCATGTGTACACGTGTGTCAATATTTTCAAATTTGCATCTTTTTAAATCAATTTTAGTGGATTCCTGTGTGTGTTTGATGTGTCTGTAAAGTGGCTACACGAGCAAGTGAAACACGCACACCGCCCAGCACACATCTGGTAGTCAGGTTATTTTTAAACGCGCAAATCTGGTCCCTCTCCGAGTTGCTACTAATGATTTCAAGACTGCAATTAACTCTTTCTGTCCTGACGCTGGTGAATGGTTTTTACAGGCTTCAGAGGCCTGACAGAGCTGTCAAACATATGCACTCACATGTTCACACACACACACACACACACACACACACACACACAAAGACACACACTTTGACGTTGGCCTCTGCCTAAATGAGTTACTACGATTCAAGCTACTGCACAGATGCTCAGTAGGCCTTTCCCTTCTCCCACACATGTAGGTATTGAAGGATTTAAGATGTATTTGTGCAGAAGCAGGGCAGGCGAGAGAACATATAAACACACACACACACATTTTTGACCAGAGGATGCATTTTCACACAAAGGCGAGTGTGATGCATCACCGTGTAGCTGGAACAAATCAAAATGTCCTCTCCCCTCTCGGGGCCGACTGTGTCTTCTCCCTTTCTTTCTCAATGTATTACTCTACTGTCAAGCTGCCTGTACCTCGCTGAGCTGTTATTCTCTTGTGCACACACATAACTGCACACTCAAAGTAAAAGAAACAGGGCACATGTGAATTTGTCATCCATTTGATACGTGATAACTTCACATATGGGCACATGGGGTTCTTGGACAGTTCACTTTTGAAATGTATAACCACCACATGTGATAATAATTTCCCATTTGCACTTTTAGAAACAGAAGACAAAGTTCCAGATTTGATGTAAAACAACATTTTATGTGTGGTAAATGCACAACAGTGGTAGTGTTCGTAGATTTAAAGCAAAGAAGGTGGACAGTGTGCGTTTCCAACCTAAATTGGGTACTGTGGTGGAAAAACTGCCTATGCTCTTAAAACTGAACAGGCACAGGACAACAGCAGCATACAAAGGAAAAGGTGGGGTGGGCTTTGTCATGTGTTCTCGAATTGTAGGTGGAGCTGTCAATTTCTGGCTGCAACACATAATGAATCAGTTAATTCTACCAACAGTCCAAAACCTCTGTATATTTGGTCTACAATGACATAAAACAGAGACCAGCACATCTTCACATTGCAGAAGCTGGAACCAGAGAATGATTTTTGTTTGAAGAACAATTTAAATGGAACAGACTAACTCAAAACAGACTAGCTAGTCAATCTTGTTACTTCTGCTAGCTTATAGATATCCTGTATTCACATGTATGTTCGCCTGAAGAAGAAGAGGGCTGCATCATGACACTTCTGCGAACGTGCGATATTGTGCGGACAACCTCTCCTTTTCGTGGGTTTTCTTCTGAAAGTGTATAAAAGTCTGAGGTGGCACAGTTTCACAGTCCACAGGTCGATAAAACACACCTGAGGGTAACAAAACCCACTGCGTCATCCTGCGCTTTATCAAAAGTGTCTGGCAGGTGATCAATACGAACTCCTAGGCGACTACGTGATAACGACAGCCGCTGCAACGTCGTCAGGGAAGCACCGCATCAGGGTGCGCTCTGTCGCCCTGGCAACCCTGACACAGGCAGGTGCTTAGGGAGACAGATCAGCTTGGAGGTTGAGCAAACACACTCTCACTCAGCATCCGTCTCGTGCTCATGTACACACACCCTCACGCTCATTTACGAGCGGTTTGTTAGCTCTGAGTGACTGTGAGTGCTGTCATCTGATATTACAGAGACAGACACAGAAGAGACAGAACACCAGAACAGGTCAGATAAAAAATGGAAAAGTGCTAAAATGCTGGATCATATAATATCAAAAGTCCCAAAACCTTCTCCTAGCTAGCCCGTGTGCCACCAGCTTCTGTAACTCAAAGAGAGTTGCCCGTTTTTTATATTCAGGGTTCATACAGCTTTTAAAGAGTAAAATCCAAGTACTTTCAAGGAGCCTAAACCAAGGATTTCCAGACTCTCAAAGCCTTGATCATCACGTCTAAATTGTTACTATAAATGCCAAACAAATATGACAATGGGATCATTTCATTTTAAATGTGTGTCAAATCATTTCACATGGCAATGCTCGAACGCAGCATCCCGCGCTGGACATCTATCCCATCGTTCCATGTAAACAGATCCAGGGTCATCCTCGCAGGTGCAGTCCTCAATGCAGCGAGCAAGTCAAAGAGTTCTGGGACTGGTGTATGGTGGGACTCAAACCCACAGCCTTTGAGTCTTTCCTCACGTGGGCCTCACGCGCTATCCATTGCGCCACAGAGCCAGTCGACACCACACACCAGATTATGTTAGAAATCAAGCATTTTTCAAGGAGTATATTTGAATACATACATTGGGAACTGAATATTCCCAACCTTGAAAACACAACTGTTAAAATTACGCATTTTCCAAACTTTCAGGGATTCATGCGAACCCTGTGCACTTTATTTTCAAGCTTTTACGTTGTCCACTGTAAATATTCATTCATTCATTCATTCATTCATTAACCATACTGCTTATCCCGAAGGGTCGCAGGGGGGGGCTGGAGCCAATCCCAGCTAACATTGGGCGAGAGGCAGGAAACACCCTGGACTG
>JAVQJF010031097.1:0-12395 GCA_036023855.1 Gadopsis marmoratus
GATTCCAGGAGACAGGCAGTTACTCTAGGAGAGCTGGACAGGGCCGTAGACGGTCCTTAACCCAGCAGCAGGGCCAGTTATCAGCAATGACATTTCAGCAAAATGGATTAGCCTGCCGAATAATTTTTTCACTATGATTTTCAGGGCGTCTTTGAATTCAGCTCTCTGTAGGTTGATCATTTTCATTTCCATCAAACGATGTGGCATCCTTTCATTCCTAACACATTACCCAGTCCCTATCAGTATAGATATCCAGCATGAGTTTTTTTCAAAGTGTTCCTTTAATTCTTTTGAGCAGTGTATAAACTTGCATTAATCAATATTTCATCACAACATTTATTCTGTTTCTTTCTAAATGAAACGTTCTGTGGCAAAAAAAAATGTCTGCCTGGCTGAAAGATTTTCTTGGCAGCAACAGTTACAATCGTGGTCTTACTTGACTTTGGGATGACCTCACACTGGGTACAACTGGGAAGTCCGACGGGTTGGTCGAAAAACATATACTGCACCTTTGCACAGTAACGCTGTCCCTCCTGCAGCTTAGGGATGGACACTGAAGAGGCAGCATTTCCAAACGCCTGTTGTGAAGAGTGGAAGGCATATTTATTTTAACCATTAAATCATACAACAGATGGACGGACAAGATTTCCTATACCGTTTCCCACGCTAACTAGTAACATTTTGGGACAAGATCTTTGGGATTGTGTCATGAAAACAGGACAGAATGTTGGCCATTAGCAGGTTATAACAAAGTACTGGAAAGACTGGAAGAATCCTGAAAGTCAGTTCTTGTTCCAAACAAGTCAGGGGGTAAATTGAATGAAGCAAGAAATAAAAACAGCTAGCAAGAAATGGCTAAGTGCTTGGTGCTGAACAACTTTTATCAAGTCAAGTTGAGACAAGTTAAAAATATACCAACTTTAGGAATTATGATGTTCTCTCCATGTTGGCCTTGTGCCCACACTAAGCTGGCATTGTTCACAAACTGAGCTGTATGACAAAAGTCCAGAGTGGACCTTAAGTTTTAGTGTGAATAAAGAAAAGCAATGGTGTAAGCATAGTCGACGGCGGTGTGGCTGTGGAAGCACCTGGGGACCATTGTTGCATTTTGCTCCCCATCTTTCTTGTCCCTCACTTCCTATCATCTCTGTCAACTGTGTATTAAAAAGACATAAAATGTCCGAAATATCTTTTTTAAAAATACGACATCTTCCTGTCTGCAACTCTCATTTTTACCGTCAATATAACCGATCAGTCAATACAGCTGTTCGCATTCATTTACATTTAGTTTTTGCTCGTCAGATGACTTCACTGTATAAAGTAGTGAATGCCTTGTAACTGGTAGCATTTATGAGCCACTATCACCACACCAATCATTTGGTTGTCAACAGGGGCAAAAATCGATTTGAATGACAACCAAATTGTGAATTTGGCTGCATTAAACACACCATACCTGTAGTTGACCATAGAGGTACAGAAGGGTTTAACTCAGCAGAGTAAACCAGACTGTTACATGCTGGCTGTGATCAACAGTTTTATTGGTTATTGACCAAAAGGAAGTTTCAGTGTGATTTTTACACCTAAACAGCATTTCCAAAATGTAGCAGCTTAGACGTGAACACAGATCCTAGATCACCTACAGTACACATGAGACAAGAAGCAACAACATTGTGTATTCTTGCTACACTTCTCACCCGCAGAGGCTCTCCTTCCTTGCCATAGTAAACCCTGTGTATTGCGTGGTCCCCATGTTCCAGAGCCAAACTGTGGTTCCTGCTCAAATGTACAGTCAGGGAGCCAGGCCGAGCAGTCAGACTTACTGCAGGAGTACAGGAGTCACCTTGAGGAGCAGAACAAATGCACTCAGGACTGATCTACGCCATCCACCCTCTGTCAATACTGTAAGTTTAAGATCTCACAATAACCTTTAAAAAATAAAGGAAATACATCAACCTTCATTTTTTTTATTTTTACTCCTCAATATATTTTACTCTTTATTATTATTTATTTTGCCAACATTTTACTATTATACAATTATTCGTGTAGTATGTCATGATTTTGTTTTTACGGTTAGGCTATTTTTATTGCTTGTATCATCTTTTATGCTTTTTCGGTTGTTTTGGTGTGCATTGTCAATCGCATGGAAAGCACTTTTGAATTGCATTTGATTTGTTTGAAAGGTGCTATATAAATACATTTTGTTTGATTGAGCCTGCAAATCAATAAATCACAATGATTCTAATAATATGAAAGATTGCTATGGTTTTGTCAAGCTGTTGACACTTCACACCATGTGGTTCCCATTGTGGTTAAGTTGGTTAACATCTAGAATTACACTACAGGATAGAAAGAGAGACTATGATGTCTCTCTTTCTGATTTGACCTTGACAACTGATTTTCTAACTTGTAGAGGTCTGCACTAGTTTGCACAAACTATGGAAGGCCGCCTTTAAAACAGACAGCAAATGTTATTTGGTCATGGACTGAATATGTAATTTCCTGACTGAGTGTTAGACAATCCCACAATCATGCAACATGCTTGATTTTCACAACTCTATCAATAGGAGTGGCTGATGCTTGTTTCCGCTTAGTGCCATGTTTAGTCCATCATAAAAGACAACGCCCAGCATCAGAAATGGAAAATGTTTAGAGCTTCTCATACAAAGCATGACAGTGAAGAATAAAACAATGCATAAACTGAAGTGCTGCCAGTGTGGGAACACATTTCCGACTGACGCACATTCCCTGTTTCCATGGCAGCTCTTGGTTACTTACCATGTCTGCTACAGGCTTCGACGGGTCTCGACATCAGCAGATGTTTCTCTGCCAGCACATGCAGCATGACACAGCCATGCTCGCCCTCAGCTTTGATGAAAGTGAGGTTACAGGAATTCCAAGGTATCTGGACACATGCTGGTACATCATTCCACTTAGTGGAGTCAAAGCTGAGGACAAGAATCAACATCAGTCCAGAATCTGTTACAGCATGTAACTCATTTCATACATTAAATTGAAACACAGCATGTTTTACTAACCATTCTGTGAGCTATAATCTATACATGTTCAGACAAGATAAGAACTTAATATCCTCTCGGGGTTCTTTTCATGCAGGGTGTAGAGCAGGACACCAGAACCATCAGACCTCACCTGCGGTACTGAACGGTGTAGGTGATGTCCCTGTCCCTGTCCCTGTCCCTGTCCCCGGTGGCAGCAGTCCATGTCAGCACCCAGTTATTAACATGGATATTCTGCGGCGGTGGCAGTGGTGCCTTGCACAGTACTGCGGCAGATGGGAATGGACATGACAGACCAGCGAATGAGAAGATGATGGTTGACAGAAGGAATATAAGCAAAAACTAAATTTCCTGCAACTGCATTGGGTCAATCTGACTTCTGCTTCTCTTTTCTTTTTAACAACGATCCCCACCGTTATTTGATGGTGAAGAATGCATTTCCAATCCACTTTATCGTAGTCACACACTTAAACTTTTCAAATATTAACAAATCTCATTAATTGAAGCTCCTTAATTAGCTTTGTGCCATTCTTTGTGAGTTGGAACTTTTTTGCACAGTAAGCTGCCAGTTAAGAGTGATGCTTCTGACAATATACCTTTATTTTGTTGTAGTTCGGAGCATTGTAAGTCTTCAAAACGTATATATAGTGTTTTATCAATTTAAACCTGAGATTCACACTGACCACAGTGTACTGCTTCTTAGAAAAACTAATATTTTGCAATAAGATGACGTGCAGTTCGATTTGACTTGTGTTCAATAAGAACTCCTTTTAAACTCCGACTTCAGAGTGACATTTAAAGAATGACATCTCGGGAAAACAAATAGTGACCAGCCACAATACAAGATTGTCTTTGGTGAAGTTAGCAAGCGTAGCGTTAACCACGTTTTTTCTCTTTTTTTAGTAAGTGTTGTTTGATAGCTTAACCACAATGTCCTATGTGACTCCATTCCTGTTCGACAGCACAGGAAGCTGTAAAGTGCGAGTCTGGCTCGGTCGCCTTTGTTTAGGACTCACGGTAGCGGCCTGTGCGTGTTAGCTTAGACGACACGCAAAGGCTGTTGCCTCACAGCTAGCACGGACAGCTAGGTGACCTAAACGAGCTTAAACAAAACCGTAATTGTTGACGCTGACTAATTGTTACCTTGGACGATGACTTGGACGAACAGCGCGATCAAAAGCATTGTGACAGCGTCATTTCACACGGCGCAACGAGTCCCCGAACAGACGTGTCTCCATTGCGGCCCAAATCTGCCTGTTGTGACCGTAACACTTCCTCAAAATCTGGGAAAGAAAAAGATGGGAAGTTACGTTACAGTACTTCTTTTTTTTTTTTTTTTTTTTTTTGCGGCTGTAGCAGCAAACCTCTGAGACGTCACCGGAGCCGAGGGTGGCGGTAATGCACCTGGATGCCAACCTTCGCGAAGCCAGAAGAAGACGTTCCTTAAAGGAACCACTGCTTATATTACGTCTGAAATAATAATAACAATAGTAGAAAATGTTGTTGTTGCTGCTAGCATTTAATATCTCCAGTTAATTCAACACCAGTTAAACCAGAACACCGGCGCACACATTAGGTAGCAATGCCTTCAAACCGCTGTCCTCCCCAGCCCCTGTGTCACATCTATTTCCTGTTGTCCTGCTAAAAAGCTCCTGCCAAAGCAGGATTCATGTGTGCATGAAGGCCCGCCCAAAGCCATTTGATTGACAGCTTGGCTCTGTAAGGGAAAGCAAAAGCAAAATGGAAAAGAATAAGGAAAAATTAAGGGATAATTTGTAGTTTACTTGTCATATATATTTATTCTTTTATTTATTTCTCTTTATATTTCCACATTTATTGTCTTATTCTTTTACATATTCTTTTTTTGTGGCACTCCTCTCTCTCCATAGTTATTGGTTATCCTCATTATTGTTTTGTTCCTATTATTACTATCTATTCCTCTGTTCACCAGTAGGCATGTTTCCCCCTTTCACACATACAGTAGCTCTCTGTAGCTGGCAGATGTTTTTTTGTTGCTGAATATATTTTCATGCAGAGATTCAGCTGCTGGCACTATGAGCAGCCTTACATTTAACTTCATTTTATTTGTACTGTAACATACCTGCCAATTCTGTTCTACACTTATATACACTTTTGCAAAACTGTATGATTTGTGACATTTTCTATGTGTCATCTGTCTGCGCCATGTGTCTGCACAGAGGATTATGGATCAGAATGGCCACAAATGCATGCTGGCTTGCATAATGCAATATGCGATATGCATACTATACGATATATATACTATAATTTTCTGGCATACTCAATAGTGTGGTAGTATGGGTATTGGAACACTCCCTTTCCTCTTCACTCTTTGTAAGATGTCTGAGTATTTTTATGTATTAGGCATATAGGCACAATATTTGTTAGCTATATCAGAAAATAGTATTCCTTGTTTGCTGATTACTCTCATTCTGGTTTGTATGGTAATATTAATTATTCTAGTTTTAATTAAATCTATACTTCTGTTATATTTACACTGTATCTGAAACATACTGTTTGTGCCTTTGTTTCAGTTTCAAACTTTGACTCAGTAAACCTTCAAAAACAGGCTTCTACTGGAGAAATTTATTGAACTGAGTGTTTAACTAACTGGATAGTCTATCATCTGGTGAGACCAGTACAAGCATGTTAGGAAGATGTAAGAAAATGTGTTTCATAGAAGCTTTTTAATGCGCTGTTGATGTGCACTTGCGCTTTCCTCTGGCGCAGAGAAATCTGTGTATTAGTTATTGCATTACATAACATTATTATAGTTATTTTGAGATGATTATGAGCCATGTGAGTGTCATCCATTAATACATTTCCAGTACACTGGCCTTGAATGCATCACACCCACTGGAATTTTAAAAGCAGTGTCATGAAGATCATTTCATCTTAAGTATCTTGGAAACTAATTAAAACCCTATTAAATGGAAGTATTTACGAACTCCAACTGAACAGAATAATAGGGCAGGCTCTCTTCATGCAGCACCAGCATTATTCACAGTGTATTCAGTTCATCTTGACACTACACGAGGAAGTAATTGTCCTTTCTGATCTCATCACGGAGACATATTACCAAACCATCCTCCTCGTTAAAAAAAACTCCTCGAGGACAGGTGACATTGTTTCCACAACTAGAACAAGTCATTATGGTGTGTAGGGTGATAGGGACTGCATTCTAATCCGGCTTGAAGATAATTACCTGAGAACAGTCTTAAAACTGTCTTTCATAAATGAAGCGCAGATAGGTGTTAGAACTAATTAGTGTGGAACATACTGCTGTTTATAAAATAGTGCTCCCAGATTCATACTAGTGGCCATGAACGTGCAATCCACACCAATGACTTGTTTCGAGGAATAGAGTATTTCAACTGCGAACGCATCCAAAAAGTACACTAAATCTAATTATGTAGATTAAAAGGTAAATTTAATGCTATATTGTGTTTTGCATTGGACATTTCACAGCTTTCACTTTGTAATGTTGTATTAATTCTGCTTTTCACTCCAAAACCAACCTCCATGGCCACAGATTATGAATCTTGAGCACAACGTGCATAAGCCGTGTGCATAGATTTGCAAACCGAGAGTACAGATTTTTGATCGTGAGTCTCGGATGTGTCTTGATCGCCCGTGTACGGATCTCGTGCAAGGGATTCTGTCTGCTCTGTGCTGTCCTAAATAAAACCGTTTGGACTCTGCTGAGTCTTGGTGGTGTGCTTTTGGATCCTTCCCCTGTGGTGTGTGACAAGCTGTTTTTCTGCAATAACTAACAATTCTCTCTGTAGACACAAATTGCTGTTTTATTTTACATTTCAGTTTGTTAACAGATCAAATAAGAGAACATGTTAATAGGTTTGCTTTGGCGGTGTAGTTTCAATGTTGGACAAAGGAAGTTGAAGCTAGCTGTTCCACTTCCCATGTGTAACTGACAATGCCGAGCAGTGGTTGTGATATTATCAAATTTTGCATCTTTTTGACAAAGAGAAACACCCACCAGACAAGATGACATCTCGTGACCAGGCTCACTACAGCCCTGAGTTTGGGTAAACCAACTCTGTAACCCAGATACTTCAGCCCTTGGATTAATGTGTCAGGTTTAACAGTGAACAGTCTGGATCTCAGCAGCGTTGTGTATGAGAATCCACATGCAGTAAAGCCGCTCATTTTGACACCAAGGTTCGGTATTGGAGGTGATTTATTTCAGTTTAATGATTGTCCATTAACATGCATGAGGTGGATGCAATAGTTGGTGTTTGTCAGACCAGAAACATACAGACATCACCAGTAAATTGCTACACAATACACTTATATAGAGATTTAACAGACGTTACAACAGACAGCGATGGGCAACATGTTGAGGCAATGCAGACTGAGTCACAAGATTGTTACACTGAATAAATTCATTGTCCCAAAGTATAATCAATTATGCATTTTGTGTTCTTTGAAAACCACAAATTCATATTTGTCTTGTTGGCATTCCACCTCCCTTCAAAATATCACCCATACATTCTAGCATTGCACTATAGGAAAAGGCAATTCATATTTGAAATTATGAAAGCTGTTTAATAAAATGTACAAGTACACAGAGCAGAGACAACCCTCTCCCTGCTGTATTTTCACACAAATACGAGGGAAATATCTCATAAGGACAAACAAAACTAATTTGGAACCAAGATTCTATAAGAACCATAAACGGTAGAATAAACATTTATGCAAATGCTTGTGTTAAAATGAATACAAGCTTCTCTCAGAGACACATAAATATCATATACACACAAAAACAAAACCCCTGCTTTCATAATACTTATCTACATAAGCTTCATCTAAAATTAAAATCATATTGAATTTCTTTGCAGATTAGATGACAAACGGAAATTAACTCCTTCCTCTCGTTTTAGACAAACACACAGACACAGAGCTACTTTACTTTGAAACTGGGTGGAAAATGTTCAATTTGATGTGGAAATATTTTTTGGATAGATTTTGGGATATCAATAGATATCAGTTTAAATTCGGGACTCTTTATAGAAAGATGAACACTAATGAATTGAAGATCATACTGTATACTTAGTAAGGTACTGCAGGTGATACCCTGAAGAAGTCTAATATGAGTTCTTTAAAGTGAGACAAGACACTGTGGAAATTAAATTTTTGGAAAAATAATGTGTATGTTTGTGTAAGGTGAACTATATATAACCCATGTTTAGTTATGTATCAACGAGGGTAAGCCAAATAGTGTCCAGCATGATCATACAGTCAATAAGGTAGGATTTACAGCACGACTGTTGCATCACACTGCATTTGTTTTGGCTAGGTGCCCCTATAAACTGGTAATTCGGTGTATTTATGTGCTCCCGTTTCCTAATAATGTCATTATGTTTTGAGAAAAAAAACTGTACTCTTCTGTATTTACAAAACAGTGACATCCAGCGTTCAATTGTACACTCTTTATGTCCTTTTATCTGACTACATCTGCTTATGTTTATTTAATGCTACCTAATTAGCACCTGTAAGCTACTTATGTTAACTTATTAAAGCAATACAACGGTAAAAGGGACCATGATTTTACTCTTAAAAGCATTATTAATGTAGACTGGCACACAGATATGCTCTACTCCTCTCACCCACATCCAGTCAGGTCAGAGAAACCTATCAACCCCTAACGGCATGAAGATGAGGTGAAGGGTATGTATGACATATTTAAATCAGCACAGAATTGGACAGTAGTAAAAAGTCTGAAAAGGTTAGGTATTGAAAAGCATCTGTAAGGAGAGACATGTCAACAGTGAAGACCCTACCTTTCATCCTGGAAAGTTGGAAACTGAGTGACACCACAGAAGATCAGATTTTTTTCCTCCCCTCTCCTCGTTTCACAGTGACAGCTGGAGAAAAGGCACACTGCACATTTTCCCATAGTCTTCCTTAATATCATCCTCACTTTATGCTCTTCTCAGCAAACGTCTCATGGCATGCATACCTTCAGACACACATGTCTACAATGCCCTCATCTACGGTCAGAAGTTGACTCGGGAGCCCTGGAGCCATGTCCCGCATCTTCACCTGCTTCATGTCAAAGGGGCCCTGGCAGGAGTCTTCGGACCCCTGATTGCTGTTGGGCTGCCGCAGACTGGAGCTTCCCCCTGTGGAGTAAACTCCGGAGTCGTCGCTGCCGCTGCTGTCTTGACGACTGTGTTTGCTGGAAACATCAAGGGGAAGGTTCATTTATTAACATACATTAAACCAAACATTATTATGCACTTGTGCTTTGTAAACATGAGTCAATGTAGCATCAGTGAATAAATCAACCTGCTATCTGCCTCCAGGCCTGATGAGGGTGCCGGCAGGGCATCAGTAGGAGGGTTGTGGATTTCCAGGACCGGTGGATCTGGACACAAGGTCACCTTATCACACAACAGCTCCGATTCAGAATCCGTGTGAAGGAGGTGAGGAATGTCGGACCCAGAAGAGTCACAAAGATACTGGAGGGAGGATCAGGATGAGGAGGAACAGGAGAGAAGAGTTTCACATACTGTTGGAACTGAATATACAAACTATAAAGCTGTAATAATACAAAGAAATGTGTGGCATCTGTGGTGTGCTGTGGCCACATACATCCTTCAAGTGTGTAGGCAACTGGATGGAGGGGTAAAACGCTGCCTTCAGGGTCTTGTAGCACCGAAAAAAGCCGTAGATTGAGAGGAGCATTACCAGGAAGCAGATCACAAGAGAACCAACAAAGCCCACAAAGATCTGCCACCATGGAGTAGCACCTGTTAAAGTGTGTACACACACACACACACAAACAGATCATATTAGAGCACAGTTGCATGTCGTTTCTGTTATCACCTACATTCCTTCACACAGGCAAACATGGAGACATGAATGTGTTCGAGGTTACTATCACATGTGCTATTCCAATCAAAAACAGTATATCTTAGTGAGGATGAAACAAATGCTAGTTCCGATTTGGCAAATCAGTACTTGGACCTCACGTGGTCCATACACGACCTTCTGTGGCCAGCTCAGTGATGAGTCTTATCATGTGGAGCTGTTAAGACCATACCTATAACAGTTGAGGCCTGGTCGCACCAGAAAGTGGTACATCAAAATCTATCTGCATGTACCACTACAAAATCCATCTGCAAAATACTTGGTTCAAGAAGCTTGGTCACATAGTGACTATACTAATGGCTTGTCTACATGTTTTTCAGTCGTCAGTCTCAAGCATATCTGCGGTGGGAAACAGATATGCTATTTTAAACAATCCAGCTGTCTATACTGGCTGTGTAACAGATCATGGTTCACTTGTGCTTTATGTGCATAACCGCAACTTTACTTTCTTCCATTTTACACTTGTAATTGCTCTGATTGTGTTCTGAACTCTGAGTTGCAAAAACATGGGTGACTTATACATTGTGCAATCAGGCTAGCGAGTGAACTGCTGATGCCGGCAAGTAACCTCTAACATTGTTCACAATAGCAGCCTGAGCTTCTATTTTCTCTCCACTGCCCCGTTTACTCCCCCCTGGCATTTCGTTTACGATTGTTCCTTTCGTTCAAAAGAAAAAAGTTATTAAAGAGGGGAAATAAAGGTCTCCAAGCTAGCGAGCCTGTCAACGGTCAGTTAGCAAACTAATTAACTTGTTAGCTTAGTTCAGTCGCTAAGGGGACAATAAGTCTAAAAAGCTACATTAGCTTCCTCCATTTTATTCTCTATGGCTCTCCGTCCCCTCAAACATCAGCACTGTCAAGATGGCTTACTAGTATAGGTCAACGGTTCAAATGTGTTTTAGGTTCACCAAGGTTGAACTCCACTCAAAAAATGTACAATTGCACGGGAATAAATTGAATCAACGATGCCTATGTTCTACATCACAGGAAAGTCGTGTTATGACATGTCTTTCTTACTGCAGTATTGTTGTGGGCTCTCTGTTTAAAGAGGGCTTATGACTATGATCGCCTAATGTAGCACAGTGACCATCTTGAAAGAAACAACATTAATAGGAATATATTCTAATATTAATGTTTAAAAATATGTACGCAAAATTATATAAAACAAACAGACCCTAATCTATATTCTTTAGGCACTGTTACAACTCTGAACAGTATGGCCTGGGTGACGTGTAATGTATTGCATATTGGACAATATGGGTATAAATTGTTTTTTTTCCTTTTTAGTTCGTGGTTCTTGGTGGAACCCCGTTTTTAAATGGAGGGGGGGTCTAACAACTCCTCCCCTTTCAGTTGCAGGGATCAGTCTTTCCCTGCAGGAGATTGCCATCAGGAGCTTGTTAAGGTGACTAGGTGGCACCTGGTTGGACCTGGAGGAAGCCTATATTATCCAGCCGGATTCAAGAGGTAGGCTCCCTCTTAGGACTTCTGCTGTCTGGTTTTGGTTTGTGTTCTGCTTTTGCTGCTTACAACGCTCATGCAAACATTACATAACCACACCATACATTTTACTCACGACTGATGTTTTCCTTTTTCACACCTCATAGCTGATTCTGTACGTAGTTTGGGTTTGGGGGGGTGTATTTCAAATTAATCTTCTTTAATTGGCACGTTCCTGACTCTGCTTTTCCTTGATCACATTCTGTGAGCCTATTTGTGACAGCATTGTTACCCTTCTCAGTCAAATGTAAATGTGTCCATTTAAAATGTGTTACCTTCGGTCTGCATGCAGTGGGGTGAGGTGAAGCTGCTGGTCTTGTTGTAGAAGTCCGAGCGTGATTGGATGCTCACGCAGTACCAAGTCCAGGCCTTCAAGTTTGGCAAAGTTACCACGTTGGCACTGCTACTCAACGTCTGGGTTCTAAAGGCCTGAAGGACACATGCGAGAGGTGGGAACTTTAGGGAGGCTACTTCATTCCATTTATTTATGAGCCGGCACACAACGGTTAAACCCATCTGTGATGAGATATCTGTAGGATGTGGAGGAAATTAAATATTGAAAGAATTCTAAAGACCACCACTGCATCATAGTGGTGCATCATATTGTTGATAGAACTGCAGGCTCCCTGCTAATGACACTTGACTCTATTGCCCCTTTAAAAAAGAAAATAATAAAACAA
The DNA here is from genome assembly GCA_036023855.1 of Gadopsis marmoratus. Taxonomy (NCBI): domain Eukaryota; kingdom Metazoa; phylum Chordata; class Actinopteri; order Centrarchiformes; family Percichthyidae; genus Gadopsis; species Gadopsis marmoratus. Next base: position 12,107 of record JAVQJF010031097.1, read on the forward strand.
AACAGGTTAACTCCATGGTATAACTCCCAAACCCGTAAATTAAAGCACATAACACGCAAACATGAAAGGAAATGGCGTTCAACCCATCTTGAGGAATCATGTTCAGTCTGGAAGGATAGTCTTAAAATGTACAGGAAGGCCCTCCATAATGCCAGAGCAGCATACTACTCCTCATTAATAGAGGAAAATAAGAACAACCCCAGGTTTCTGTTCAGCACTGTAGCCAGGCTGACAGAGAGTCATAGTTCTATTGAGCCATGTATTCCCTTGGAGCTCAGCTGTAATGACT
>JAVQJF010031098.1:0-10987 GCA_036023855.1 Gadopsis marmoratus
GGCAGGCAGGCAGGCAGGCAGGCAGGCAGGCAGGCAGGCAGGCAGGCAGGCAGGCAGGCAGGCAGGCAGGCAGGCAGGGATGCAGGCAGGCAAGGACATTTTGTGACTGCTTCATAATGTGAGCAGGTTTCCAACCCTTTTAGTCACTCAAGCATATTTATATTCAGTTCCTTTTTATTCCCATTTTGTGCTGCATTGTTTCCAGCTACACAACCATAATGCACCAAAAAGAACAGTTATGAATATACACAAAACCAAGTTGCAGACAAGATAATAAGTGTCATGAATGGACACGAGAATAAGAAGTGGGACATTAAGAGTGTTCTTTCATGAGTGAAGATGTATGAAAAGATAGCACACATCATCAAGGACAAGAAAGCCAACATCACGAAAAGTCCTAATACTGACGTGTTATATTTGCCTCCCCTCTGTGATCCTGTGGCCTCAGTATGCCTGCATGCCGGTGCGTAAGATGGTGACGGGGACGCGAGCGTGCCGCACCGACGACGACTGCGCCGCACACTCCCACGCGGCCAGCCTCTGCGTCACTCCCTCCCTGGAGAACCAGACTCGCTTCATCCGTGTCACACACCCGCCCAACACACACATGCTGTTTGTGGGGTATCCGCCGCACCTTCAGTACGCTGGTACGTACAAAATAAACATGGCAAAAGATCATAATAAAAGTCTCCTAGTGTCTCAATTATTCCGATAAAGTTACAAATGATTTTTCCATTATTCCTTATTTGTAAACATTAAAGCAAAGATTGCTTGTAGTTTCAGTGTAAGAGTTAGAACGAGATAGTCACCCTAGAAGGAGGCATGAGCTTGTATCTGTGATATTCATTTAATTGCTGTTTGCAATGTAAGTGTCGAGCTGGCTCTCCAGCCCAAAGTGATGTAAAATAAATGGGCAGGAAGAGGCTTGTTCTTTTCTCCGCTGCAGATGCAAAAGTGTTGAATGGAGCACATGTGTATTGGTTCTATAATGATGAACTCAGCTTTCTGCGTTGTCACAGTAACAAATCCAGTGTTTTGTCTTTTCCCAGTGAGTCTGACCAACTTTGTGCCCCGCTTTGGCTTCCTCCACCTGGATCTGCCCGTCTTCTTGGAGACCTTCTGCAAGTATCCTTTCATGTTTAAAGGACTCTGGTCATAATCAGATGATGGATGAATGAGGAGTCAGCTTTCGAAACGTGAACGCCACTCCTCAGTCAAAGTCACCTACTCAAAATTTAAACAAATGATGTTGCTTTTTAAAGGGTGGGAGTGTAATGAAACTCCTTGATCGACAAAGCACCGTCTGTACTTTTTACTACATTTCTTTCTTCAATGTGGTTATATAGCATTAAGATTTTGATTGGCCTCTGAACATATTATTCTACAAAATAAATTGTCTTGTAGGATTGTTGATTGGAACACAGTGTAAGAGTTACGGTAGCAGCAACAGTGGTGTCCATCTAAAGTTTGCTCACATTAGCCAAGATCAGCTTCTGGTCATACCAGACCATCCATCCGGTATCTATACTGCTTATCAACAGAGGGGCGGGGGGGGTGGAGCCGATCCCAGCTGACATTGAGGTTTTTGTTTTTGTTAAAGCAAAGCCTCCCTGCTGCTGAACAGTTCAATGAGCCAGTGACTGTAGCACCCAAATACTACTGATGGGCAACCACTCCCTCATCTGCTGCAGTTGTTTCTTTTCTCTGAACAAAATAAGTGCTTGGAAGTTCCACATTTGAGAGTGTTTTTATGTCTCTTTTGTTTTGGGTTTTACTGCTCTATACAGTGAAAATACATCAATATTACTGCTCAGATAGCTTTAGAGCTGCTGCAACCTGTGAATTTCTCACTTTTTAGATATTTCAAGTCACCTCCTGCGACTGAACGGGTAACAATCAAGTAATTTAGTTGTTTATCTGGTCATTTGCTAAAAGTCCTTGAAGTGCTCTGTCTGCTATTTCACACCTACTGGGCAAACTCTATTTGCTGATGAAGATCATGTGAAATGATCGAATGCCCTGGAACAGCTACTAAATAGACCTCGTGTTGAGTTTTTGTGTGCGTGCATGAGACGTTTCTTAAGGTTAAGAATTAACTTAAGATCAATAGAATTGCCTTTATCACACACTGAATGACGATATAGTAAAATGTGTGTGTGTGTGTGTAATCTAGTATTGTCCTGAACCCTCCTGTCGCTCAGATATGTGGTGTCCCTCTCTGGTGCATTAGCGGTAGTAAACTCCGTGCCGTGCTTCGCTCTCGACGGTCAGTGGATGCTGAACGCCCTGCTGGAGGCCACGCTGGTTACTGTGGTAACGGACCGTCACAAGCGCGAGCTGATTGGTTTCTTCCTGCTGCTGGCGGGCAGTGCCCTGCTGGCAGCCAACGTGGCTCTGGGCCTGTGGATGGTCACGGCGCGGTAGCCACAGCGGTAAGCCACCCTGGCAAGACAGAAACTAAATAAATAAATCCTCATGTGGACTGAGAGTTGTCCTCCCAGGATGTGTTTGACACGTGTGGACCATTAAACTGTGAACATTCAGGGAACAGACTGCATTACCCAGCAGTGCTGCCCAACTTCTGCAGAATATTACTCTGCCTCTAAGGCTTTACTGGACTACCGGGGAAAACGATAAACAACTTACTTGTTGCCGCCATATGCACACAAGCACATATACAAATAAATAATGCACTTGCTGTAAAGCACTGTCCCATGTGACCGTTTACAAAGACTACACAATCTTTCCCAATGTTAACATCTGCGCTGTGTTTGTGTTTGAGAGAAAACCTTCTTGGTTTTTGAAGGGTTTGATTCCGAAATGCCATATTTCCTGGTTGGATCAACAGGGAGGTTTGTCTGCTTTGGCTTTAGTGTGTTGCAGAGAGAGCAAAATCAATCCAAGCCATCTTTGGACAAAAAAATTTAAATAAAATGATTTAAAAAAAAAAAGCCTTCATTTTATCAGCGTGTGCATGGAAATACGTTGATCTTTATCACCATATCACTGTAAACCTTTGCTAATTAGTATTCATGCTTTAAATGAACTGCCTCCTCATAAGCAAATACAGGAATTAGTTAAATAAAAGGACTCCTATTCATTTAAACCTTTTTAAATGAAGTAATATGGTACAGATTTAGTAACTCAAGTCAAGTGTCTATCTCCTACTCGGGCATTTTGTGGGGAGTACAGTTTTCTCAGTGAACCTTTTCATTTTGGTTTAATTCTCTCGGCCGGCCACCGTCTGTGATGTGATTTGTCAAAACTGGGGAATAAAGGACTAATTTTATTCAAGAGCTCTCTGTAAAGCTGTTTTATGATTAATAAAATAATTTGTTCCACTTCATTAACTGCATTTTCATATTTTGCTGTTGTAGTCCGCTCGATTGATGTGACAATAGTGTAACATTTTGGTGCTGTTCTGTGGTGGTGAATGTTAAAAGTAATTGTAACGGGAATGGAAGGGAGTAGGGATTTCTTGCTGGAGTTTTAAGGGAATGAAAAGTTAGATTGATTTATTAGACTCGATTAAATCAGACTTTAATGTCATTAAACATAGTCTAGCATCTAACCAGAAGGTCGAAAGAGTGTGTTGTAAACCAATATGAAGTATGCATAGTGTAAACAAAAAAGCAATCAATATTATACGTAACACTTGACTTTAAGCCCCAGTTTAGAACACTGATGACAAAATAGTAAAAAAGAAGTTAGAATTGTAGACAAATGCTGTACATTCATTCCTCATATTTGTTTTAGTGGCTTAAAGTCAATATATAGCATGAAGTGAATGTAACTATGTATGAAACAACAAAAAAGCAAGTATGAAGTATGTGTAGAGTGGGACAGAAAGCTTGAGTTGTGCAGTTAAAAATGTGTCAGAATTAAAAACGGAATACAAAACAGTCAAAAATCCCTAATCCAGTTCTTAATGATCATTTCTGTTTGTTCACCGTGAAGTTAAATCTTTCTTTATATTGCAGATCAACTCACATGAATGCAGGAAAGAACGTGAAGTTAATTCGTATAGACTTTATGGCCCCTGTTAAGTGTCCATGTGTCTTTTTTTTTTTTTTTTTAATAATTGCTAACTAATAATTAAACATATTTTACTCCCTGAAACATGCAGGTAATGAGATGTTCCTCTCGGGAGGCTGCAGAGCACCGTTCTAATTTTATCCCCAACACATTCCCAGCACATTGTCTTCACACAGGCTACACTTTTAGTAACAGCTGCAGTGATTACGCTTCCTGAGTGTGTGAGCGTGACAGATGACACACTGTAATTTGGAAGGGTGTTTCCTACAGACATATAAATATTGAACCGGCCTCCAGCTTAGCCACAGAGGTGTGTTTACCAAAGATGAGCAGACACCTCTGTCAGCAGGTTCAAAATGGTTGCCTTTTTGAAGACTTGATTCAATAGTGAGGGAGCTTTCGTGAAGATTGGACCCTGTTGCATGAGTCGGCGTCTCTTGCGTGTTTATGTTTGTGTTCAGATAAGACCATTCGAAAGGCTGATTTTCTTTCCCTAATCTATGCGAAAACATTACTTCTGTCTCCTTGCATGTGTCTTTTGGTTGCTTATCTTGTGCTAATGACAGCCTGGAAGAAGGGATGTTTGGGTAAACAGACATGGGTGGATGAAGAGGAGGAGGAGGAGGGGGCAGAAAGGATGCATGTTCTGAATCTCTGCAAGATAGAATGAACTCATATCAGAACTAAGAGTCTACAGCCAACTAAGAGGCTGTACATGGTGGTGCTTTGAGCTAAATGGTCACACAATCATGCTAACACGCTCGCAGTGACAATGCTGGCATGTTTGCGTTCAGCAGGTATAATGTTTACCATGTTCACCTTCTTGTTTCAGAGTGTTAGCATGCTAACATTTAGCACTAAACACAAAGGGCAGCTGTGCCTGGAATATCAGTAGTTGGTCGCAAACCAAAGTTTTGGACAAATTGAAATTTTGATTCTGATGATGGTGCTAGATGAAAGGTCAGGGGTTCAAAGTGATTGCAGTTAATCCTCCGGGGACCATGAGTATTTGTAGCAAACGTCATGGCAATCCATCCAATAGTTGTCGAGATATAAGGTCAACCTCACGAGGGTGCTAAAAGAAAAACGTCAGCGTCACAAGGATTCATCCTGTGGGAAATGTTGCACATGTTGCACTATCTGGGAACCATGATCATTAGCACAGTATTTTGAACTAATCCATGTAGTAGATGTTGAGATATTTCTCTGAATAAGGGATAACTTTGACCTGCTGGTGGCGCTAGAGGAAAGGTCAGGAGATCGCCAAAATCATTAACATACGAATTCTGGACGCTAAAAGAGGAGCAGAGACAATCAAAACTAGAGCAAGCGGTCCCAGCTGAGACGTTAAACAACAAGGATAAAAACAGGACACGAGTGATTGCGAGTCACAACGGTGAACAATGGCCTGGTGGTAGATGTGTCTGCCTGATGAATGGATGTTTTTAGCAGCGTAGGAAGTCGAGGCTATATAAGGACTTTGTGGCCGACGCCCCAAACCCTAAGGAGCACGTGCGGGAAGCGTTCCCGCCACAGTGCGGGGGTGTCATCACCACCACCACTGTCTCTTCAGAGAAACTATTGATGCATTCTGACAAAAACGCTGATGTGTTTTTACAGGCGGCGACGTCATCGCCGTCAATTTAATCGATTGTAATCAGTGTCCTCTCTGTGTGTGTGTGAGAGAGTCCAATTTTTTTCTGGTCTACTGACTGTCTGATCTGGTAAACGTTTTGAGCAGAGCACCCTGCTGTTTTGTACATGAGGTTGGACACACAGATGATCTACAGCACACACACACACACACACACGATCTACAACACACACATCTCACATTACACTTCTACCTGGGTCTGCAGCCTCTAACACACACAGCTAATGTTCTGGTTCTAGTCAGTAATTTTGTTAAATGGTCTCTGCACATCACTTGGAAGCCTGGTCCCTTCTGTCCTAGAGGGAGAGCGGGATGGGAGGGGAGTTGGGGGAGAGGAGGAGTGATGAGGGAGGGATGGAGGAACAGTTCGAAGGGCCGGGGTGAAGTTAGAGTAGCTACAGATAGCAGCAGCAGCAGCAGCAGCAGCAGCAGCAGCAGCAGAGAGAGAGAGACTTGGAAAGTGAATAAAGTCTGCTGTTAGTGGTAAAGAGAGCAGAAGATAGAGAGGAAATGTGTAAAAGGGGAAGATTGGATTTTATTTAATTTTGGCAAGATGTTACTATAACTTTTTGGATTTAATTTTGTCCATAAACGTGATATATATATATATTTTTTTTTTTATCTGCTTTTTCTCCCAGACATTTGTGCTGTCTGGCGTGTTTTCCCCACTTTAAAGTTCGAATTTTTTTTTTTACATTTTTTTTTAATTTAGTTTAACTTTTTAGAGAGTGTGTGTATGTGTGTGATATAGAAAGTCATGGAGCTGGAGCGTTTAGGTGGCGGCGCGGTTAAACCAGAGAGGGGCAGCACTCGTCTCTATAGGATAGCACTGGCCATGTGTGTGTGTCTCTGTGCCGCTCTGCTGCTTGCACTCATACTGGGTAAGTTCACCACACACACACAGGTACACAAAGAGATCCACACACATTTCTCCACAGCCTGCATTATAATTTGTAAGGAATTCAATGGAAATATATCGTACGCTGCCCTCAGATTATAGCACATGCAGACTGGTGGGAGAAAAGGTCTTTGTGGAGGGCTCGTGGGTGACTTGTGTCAAACTATTTTTGGGTCATATAAGGTTTCAATACACTCCCACATGCACATGCGGAACCTTGTACTCTCCGCTGTGCACTGTGGGAGTCAACTTGAACTCTGTGTTGAAACTTTCAACAGTGTTGAAAGTTGAAACTTTCAGAGTATTATTTCCTGTGTTGAAACTTTCAGAGTATTATTTCCTGCAGAATGTGAAATACATTAATTGTGTGGCAGATTCATAGGAAAGGGTGTTTTTATGTGAAAATGGATGTGATATTTTCACCAAACCTCCGGCAAAGCCAGGCTCTGGGTCGTCATTTTAAAAGTGGTGTAAAGCCAACTGGCCCCTAGCTTCACATTTAACACACGAGCGTGGTGTGGAGCTCATCATCTAACGCTGCAAGAAAGCAAATAGGCATAGTTCCTGAAATGTCAAACTATCCCTTTTAAGAGTCGGTCTTCACGCCGACTGTTTCGGTAGTTTCAGTAGTGCGTGGTTGGGAGGGTGGTCGTGGTTTGGAGGAGAGTGTGTGTGTCTTGGGAGGGGTATGCATTGTTGTTTTGTTTTTTTGTTACATCGAGGGAAGCCAACGTTCTTGCGGTGGTATGGAGGTGTAATTACGTTATGCACCTATGTATGCGGTACCACACGCCCACTCTAATGGAAACCCTCCAGCCATGCGAATGACCAGACACAGGAATGCCAAGTGGTTCTTTGATTCTGTTCCTTTTCGCTTTTAATGAGTTTAGAGAGTCTGCCTCTCAAACGTGTGTCGATGTACATGCATGTTTGCGTTTGTGGCCTGTTTGGTATCTCAGTACTGAACGTGAGGCGACACTGGAGCCTCAGACATCTGTGCGTGTTTACACCCCTGCCTTTGTTTCTGACGGAGCGGTCAGGAGGGGGGGGTGTTGAGGTTGCTCCAGGCCAAGCGGGTCGTGCAGGGTTGAAGATGTGAGCTGTGTGCATTTCTACTAGAAGTGGGCGCAACATGAAGCAGCTCCCACAGACAGCAAGACCCAGTCAACCTCCGAGGTCAGACATTGCGGCGCAGCTCCTGTAACGCTCCACTCATCCGTTCACAATTGGGATTTGGTTTCTAAATCTGTCGGCTCACTTCGTGGGCTTGTGCGGCCCCTGTTCGCCCTCAGAGCCACACCACATAGCAGTGGTTCCTGCCAAGAGGTTGGAGAAGCAGGCTTTCGTTCACCTTCTGGGAAGGGAAGTGCAGGGGTAAACCTGTGGTCACACTGCGAGCAGCGTAGACAACGGGTGGCATTCTGAATGTACCTGTTGTATATTCTACTCACGATTTGCTCGTGATTCAAGGTATGACTGTGGAAATAAAGATTGTGTTGTGGTATCGAGTGACAACGCACAGCTAAACGTTGTGTGGAGATTGTAGTTCTTGGGGAAGGCAGGCATAAGGTTAAAAATTGTATCCACTGTTTGCTCTGTTAGTGGAGCTCTCCAGCTGTATCAACTGCACTTTGGTCTGTATTTGTCTCATTTTGATGGAGTGGATTGTGGGAATGTTCCTTATTGACTCGTCTCCGATAACCAGTATCATTTTGATCCGTATGAAAGTGTGATTATCTGACACTTTTAGTTCTCTAGGCTTCATTCGTTGATAGCCTTTTCAAGAATACAGTGTAAAAATGCTGCTTTCTTTCAGGTAACATTTATTTTTTGACAAAATATTGTTCACCACTGTGCTACATGTATGCTAGAAGCAACTTGCTGGTGACTAAACGGCTGGAAAAAGCTCCAAGCATATACAAGCAGCATTGCACACTTAAACGTCTTTGTTCATTGCTTCGGTGCAAGGTGTTACGGCTAAAACTGTTGGTCTTGAAAGTAGTAAAAGGAAGAGTTTAACAAAACTGGCCCATATGGGTTATGCACGCACATTTTCTTGTGGATGGTTATTGTTTTAAGAAAGGTAAGTTTGTTTTCCTTGTGCTCTTTCGACGCCAAACCGCTGTTCATTTAACATAATCACATTGTTTGGACGAAACTGTTTCCTGCACCTCACTTTGTCAGCAGATTGAGTTTGTCCACTTCTCACGGAGATCACATTGGCAGCGAAAGAAGGAAGTGTTAGCCAACTTTTCCATGGTGATATCTGGTCTGTTGACCTACACATCAAGTGTCCCAGCTTTCTCACGCACACACTTCTGGTAATTTAGTGATTATGTCAATGTGTGTTGAAAAACTACATCTGAGCTTCTGTTGCGCAAAGCAGTTAACATCCCAACACTGCTCAGTGGTCGCCAAGCAGTAGAGGACAGTTTGTATATAGCTGTGACGTGGGTTACTGTTGCAAAAGAACACGTACGAAACCCTGAATGTTCTGCAAGTGATCAAAACGGTCTCAGTCAGAGTGGGATTTTACATTTCTGTTGTCACGATTCATCCTCAACTCTTTTCTCCTCCCTCAGTCTCTCAAAAATCTAGCCAGGAGGAGTTCTGTCTGAGCCCAGAATGCATTGAAGCAGGTGAGGAGTGGTAAACGGTCACTTTACTGCTCTGAGCATCCGCTATTGTTTGTATGCTTCATGGATGGGCGTGAGATATTGTTGTTGTAACTTAAGTATCTGATGCACAAAGGTTATTATTTGGACTCACTGGCTTCTTCCATTTTGTAGCGGGGTCTGTTCTGAGTAAAATGGATCAGTCTGTTAACCCCTGCGAGGACTTCTACAGTTTCTCCTGTGGCAGTTGGTTGAAGGAGAACCCGATCCCCGAAGATTCCTCCTCCTATGGCATCTACCCCTGGCTGCGGCAGCATGTCGACGTCCGACTCAAAGGTGTGCTTTCCCACAAACTTCCCATCAATGCCTGAGTTGATGAACGCACATTTGACTTTAGCAGACGTAAAATGTTACATCAAGAGAAAATAAGAGCTCTTTTGGTATACCCGTGAGAAAGAAAAATATCAAAATTGATGCAGCAGAACCAGATATCATCTTTTTTTGTTAAACACTTTCTTCCTTGTCGAAGCCTGCTGGCATCTACATTACCCACAATGCAACTCAACCGCTAACAGTTGGGTTGGGTTTTGCTAGTAGCAGCTAATATAGACTTAAGCCTCAAGCAGTGATAAGGAGCTGGCTACAGAGGTCTGGTTACCTCACTTCTTTCTGACTCCACACCCCCAGATTTCTTTTCATTTCCAAATTTGTAGTCGTCAGCCCCAGCTGTCGCTGACTCAAGTGATATCGCTTGAGGAAATTAATCACACTTCATGCAGCTCCCTCTGGAGCTTCAAAGGGCTTAATACAGCTTTTTTCACATGTCCAGAAGTACCCTCCAACATAAACAGAATTTGATCTGGTGATATTGGTGGAGTTGCCCTTTAAATTAACTCTTACATTCTGCTTCACAAAGCCAGTCTTAAAAGTATAATTCAGGCACAGTCAATTGTTTTGGTTTTCTCTGTCAGAGTTACTGGAAGCTCCTTCAGACCCTGATGAACTGGAGGCAGTGACCAAGGCTAAGATCCTCTACCGCTCCTGTATGAATGAGAGTGAGTCTGACACACACATACAAACGTGGTTTTGTCACTTAAGAGGACATTGCATTGATAATCGTATTATATTATCTATTGTATCACATTTTATCACTTATGTACATACATTTTATTGCTTCTTTTGCACTTCTGGTTAGATGCTAACTGCATTTAGTTGTCTCAGTACGTGTACTCTGTGCAATGACAATAAAGTTGAATCTAATCTAATCTAAATGTGTCAGCTCTGTGGCTGTGAAAGATTAGTGACCTGTCCAGGTGTAGCCACTCTCACTGTGTCATCTGGGTGCTATTCCTATCAGCTGTGCACAACCTGGTCCCTTATTTTGTTGTTTTCTAGGCCATCGGTTTAGTTTTACTCTGTTGATTATGTTTTATAACTTGTGATGTGCAAATTAACTGAAGAAAGAAGCCTCTCCTGCTAACTGCCTGACAGAAGACGAGCACAGTGCCAGTGATGTACAAAGAGGAAGGAGGAGGGTTTAACTTGGAGTAGCTGAAGAACGTTAATGTGCTGATGACCGAGATAAAATGGAGGAATCATCTTTACTGTGGCTGTTAAGAATCTACTTATGTTTGTCTCCACGTTTCCTCCGAGACGACTGAAGACCAAGAGAACTTTTACATCTCTGCTGCGACACGAGAGCAAGAATTTCATTTGACACAATTTGGTAACAAGGCAGCAAAGAACAAAGACTAACACAAACATTATTTCAAGTGTTTGTTTTCA
>JAVQJF010031107.1:0-19577 GCA_036023855.1 Gadopsis marmoratus
TCTCAATATATTGATATAGTAAGTCATTATATTGAGATAGTTTCTCAATATATTGAGATAGTAAGTCATTATATTGAGATAGTAAGTCATTATATTGAGATAGTTTCTCATTATATTGACTTACAGAACCGTTTTTTTTTCATGACACTGGCGGAAATGGGCTTCCATAGGCAAACCTTCTGGCAGCAGCAGGTATTGATGTTCCATCCTGGAGGAGTTGGACTGTCTGTGCAGCCTCTGTAGGGTCCAGAGCTCTTCCAGTTTCCTGCTAGTTCAAAGTGCCACATAGAGAGCTGAGTGCAGAAACTACATTCTCTCCCATATCTCAGAGCAGATTATTCAGCCGGCCAGTTAATCAAAAGCCACCCTCCCTGACTCGGGGGGGGGGGCATCTGCATCTGGGATTACAGCGATGCACAGGGGCCAAAGCCTGCTGGCTTTCAATATCCCTTCTTTACAGCTGGGTGTTATGGCCTCATGGTGGTGCTAGAGGACAGGTAGGAGGTGAATGAAAATGCTAGGATTCATCCTCAGAGGACTGTAAATACATATCCCTTATCTAGCAGGATTTTGACCAGTAGTGTCTTTTCCTCAAGACGGGTGTTTGGTAAAGAAAGGTTGAAAAAGCAGGGTTTCGTGTGAAAAGCCTGGCTTGAGTTAGCCTAACAGGCCTGTTCAGATCATCTCATCACATCGCTGGTCTGATTCTGCAGTAAACACTCTGCAGAAGAGAATAATATTGTGAATAAATGTGATTGTGAACTCCTAAAATGTAATGCAACACACACTTTTCAATGGTTATGTGCAGAAAAATACATTGTCTTAAATTCAGGTCAGTACTGTATCTCAGAATGACGATACTAAAGGAAAAAAGATCCATCAGCTGGGTCCAATTAGTAACCGACTCACCTACTTATAATGTGTGAATGAACGGATGAATATCTTCACAGTAAATCATCACCTAAGAGGGAACATCTACCTAATTCCACACCCTCATCCATCATCTCCTATATATGTGTGCGTGAGAGTGTGTGTGTGTGTGTGTGTGTGTGTGTGTGTGTGTGTGTGTGCTAAGCTTGCAGCTGCTGTTTATTTTCAACATTCATAGCTGGAGCGATTCTGTAATCACTATATGTTTGTTGAATATAAATATATGTATATAAATATGTATTAGAGGTATATGAACACACAGTTACTTACTCTACTACAGAATATTCCTACTGTAACAGGAAATTCTGATCCCTCAATTTACAAATTAATAATTAACAAATTAAAAGAAAATGAATAAATTACATTATTTAAAAAATAAACCTTTTATACAAATAACTCTTCAACCCTGTTGTTGCTTATCTTAACTCTTAACTTCACTAATAATGTGTTTTGGATGTATTTCTAACATATATGAATGTGCACATCAACTTCTCTGCTTTTACTATATTTTACATCTGCTGGAAAATGGTGAATAAAATATGAAAAAAAACTTGTAATTGCTCATATAACCCTGTATCTCTTGAATTAAATTAACAGCTACAATATTCCACAAAAATAAAACACATAAAAAGGACTTTCAACAGGGATTATAATCTGTGTTCATTTTGTCCTGGATTTTATACAAGTTTGGGATATTCTTTGGGTGACACATTCTTTGGGTATTGTGCCGATGGAAGCTGCTGTAGTAGGAGTGTCGTTACAGATGTATGAACAGTATTTCTGTTATTTAATGTGCACAGTGCTCGTCAGTATTCTCTGTTCACTGGACACAGAGAGGTGATATAGATATTGGTCTTCTCATTTGATTTGAGTGAAATGGCAAGCAATGTCCAAAAATGCTCATTTAACAAAACAGCACTGGCGCAACTTATCTCACCATCACACTAAGCAGAGAGAGTCAAAGCATGAAGCGTTTGAAGTACTTAAATTGAAAACTTTGCATCTGATTGATGGGATCATTTTCAGTTTGGTTTTGAGCCCAAAGTGATGAGTCTTTGTCTTCATCACCTTGGGCTGAAGAAGACCTGCATTATGAGCTAATATTATTATGTAGAAACAGCCGCAGTTAACATGTTATATTACACTTCAGCACGTGATTCAATTAAATTCAATTTTATTTCTATAGCGCTATATCATAACAGAGTTATCTCATGGCACTTAATATAGAGCAAGTCTACACCAACTCTACATGTACAGACCCAACAATTCCACCATGAGCAGCACTAGGAGACATTTAACATTTCTGTCATGATGCAGTTCAGTTTTGCGTGACTGCTGGATAGTGCTGGCTCAAGACATTCAGGCTCTAATATAAGCAATTTGTGCCAGGGAAAAATGAAAAACCCTGACATATAGAAATAATTGCTGTCCTCTGCATATGGCGTACTCTTCTGACATAATTTGGATTTGACTGTGTCAACTGAACTCCCCATTTTAACCTCCCCTGCTCTCCTGAAAATAATAAAAACCTTCACACAGTCCCTTACCCATGAAAACACATCATATACAAGATATTTTTACATCAAAATAATACATAGACCTGTATAGTTCATTTTTGTTTTCTGTAAATCAAGTGACTCGTCCCTGTCCTGTCATATAAAGACATTTTCAACTAAACTTAATACTCCCAACCCATCACCACCAACCACTACTACAACATCCCCACAGCTGTTCTATGTAGGACTAATGTAGTAAGGACTCTCTGCCAGCAGGTGCCGCCACAGCTGAAGTAACGTTTCTATAAATCTGCACACGCCTCAGATAGTCCTCATGTTCTTGTGCTGGAGGACTTTTGGAAGTGTCAAATCACAAAACTGTACAAGTCACAGAATAAAATCCACTGTATATAAAACAAACTGCTCTTTGCTGTAATGATAGAAATCTACACGAGCCATGGCTGACCTACAATGTCCACAGAGGGAGGCTGACGACTACAGCCTGTTTTAATGCTCACAAACACACACACACATATTGCAGGCACACACCCCAACACACACTTTCCTACTTACAAATGCAACAGCGCACATATGCATAAAAACAGATACACACATAAATCATACAAGGGTGATGCTCAGGTATATTTATGTGCACACATACACACATCGTAACCCTCCGTGGCCTATTGAACAATGGAAGGAGGCTAAGGGGGGAGGTGGAGAAGGGGCTAAGGGGGGTGGGATAGTGATTATTCACCACAGCCTCAGGACACTAGCGGTGGGGGTGGGGGCTGCAGCAGAGCACAGAAACACATCACGGCAACACATTTGCGTCTGCTGTGTTCAGGGTTCGGATTAGCGCCTCTTGTCTTACACGCGCCATTTTCTTTCTTTCTGCCTCCTGACGGGCTGAGGCAGCACTGCCAGGGTTAAAACTACCTGCTTATGTCAGTCTGTGACACTGACGGCAGGTGTGTGTGTGTGTGTGTGTGTGTCAGGCCAATGTAACTACGATGCATTCGACAGGACGAGGGGTCAAAGGTGACTTGATGGGGAGTCAGTGGGTAGAAAAAGAATGAAGGGATAACAACCAATGAGATTCTGCATCCAATTCCCATTGGCCATTAGCTGCCAACCATTCTTGAATTATTACAGCAGCACAGAACGAAGCCCTGATTAAAAGGTTCACGCTGCGACACGTCCTACACCGCATGTCATTCAGATAAAGGTTGATATACGTATGGATGTAGTGATCAGCTGTCTTTGAACGTAAACCTGTTATTGCAACCAGTAATAAAATGCACACAAGAAATCTCTGCTTCAGCACTTCCTAATGAATAAAATGTCTGTCTGAATCATGAGCAAGTGATGGGACGAAGAAATGATTATTATGCAAAGAATGTTTTGACTCAAACACATATTTATTCTGTGCTTAATACATTTATTTGCGTGTTATCTACGGCGCCCCGGGGTGGCCATAGAGAGAAAGAAATTTATGTCAAGGCCCCGTTTTACTACATCGAGAGTTCAAAATGCAATTACGTTTGCATGCGATTCAATTCGTCGCCACATTTTGATTCATTTGTGCCTATGCAAATTTGCGCAATGCAAATATGAGAGTACGGGTTCAAGGTTAATGCAAGAACATGATTCATTTAGTGAGTAAGAGAGTGAACCCACAGACACTGGCTAAGAGTTTCTGAATGTTTTAGAAAAGAAGAAACATCTAAACACAGCTGGCAAATAGCTTTTTTTTATTTAGGGGATAGCTGACAGAGTTGATGAGTTGTGTGTCATTTAAATGGAATATGTCAGCAACAACAAAAAAGGCTTTAAGGATACGACACAGTTAGCAAACACCGTCCTGTGCTGCTGTTTAAAGAGGACGTGAGCTTCAGTACAGGAGAGTTATGTGGAGTGTGGGGATGCGGGATCTCAGATTTAATTGGGTAGTTGTTGTGTGATGAAATGAGAAATAATGTAGATACATTGGGATGTAAAAATATTTTGCTTATTTTTATAGTTTACAGTGTTGAACAATGAGCTGAGATGAATCCATGTGTTTTTGTTAACCTTTCAGGTCTCCATTCTACAGTCTTCAGCGTAGGAAGAGGGCTGTCACATGTTTGGGTACAATCCAGTAATAACCTGTCTGACCTGCCACAATTTCAGCCAATCAAAGAATTGCATTAGCAATTAGCCGTCCTATTGCTAGTAGAGAGAAGTAGCTACAGAGCCACACTAGATGGAGTGAACACGCCAGTCCGAGTTTATTATCGTACCTTTATGTGGATAAAAGAAAACATGCAAATAATGTCACTGAGCATAGAAGAGAATTTTGTTTGCTTAAATTTAATTCTCTGCATTTCGATCATTTCTCTACCGAATATAGTTAATGTGCTTTCAAATATACCTGAATATATTGTACCTAAACTACCTTTTAGAAGGAAACGCTATGTAACCCTATATTCACCTCAGTAAATAAAGTCTGAATTAAAAAAATCAATTGGGCTGGCAGTTATAACTCCTACTGCTGTAATATACACTAATGAAGCAGAATTGAAGATGCTAGTTTGGAATATAAATCAGGTAGTTAATGTGGAAAATAAGCTGTGCCTCGTGTCTGTCTGACCAATTAGACCGTCTGTAACCTCCGGCTGTGCAGAAGACTCCACGCCAGAGCTCTTATCCTCTGACCCCGCTGTTGAGTTTAATTCAATTCTCATCCGATTCCTCCATTTCAACTATGACACTGACCAAAACATCAGCAAAGACTTCCAAGATACAGATGACAGCCTTGCCGAGCATTTCTTTCCTCTGTGTCACTTCGGAGGAACGACGGGTGGATGGATGTGAGGTGCAGTGGAAGGTCTTGCGTAACAAGGCGATCTTTCTGTGCCGATGAATAGACCGGCCTGTTTGTCCATGTCTCCAGCGCTGCTCTCACATGTATGACAGGCCTTGTTATTTGAAAAACGGGCTTTAATTCATTCTAGGCCAGGCGCTTCCTATGAATTTAACCCTGTGACACGCTCTGGAACGTGAACCAAACGCCCAACAACGTGACTGGAAATACACACACACACTACTGCTGATGGGCTGAATGAACCAAAGCTGCATGTTTAGAAACAGACTGATTTTTGCCATTCATACATTGCCATTACATATCGCATGACTTCAGTAAGGTGAGCATTCCTCTGACTGTGTATCTGACTTGCTGTCCATGGAGCTTCTGCCTGCTGCGCTATAGGAGACACCTTCAGTATTACAGTTCATACTTATAATGTAGGTGCTTGAAAGAGCCTGCTTTAAGGAGATTTCCCATACATGGCATCCCATATATGCTGAACCTATAGCATCTCAGTTAGGAAAGATGGACATTTATTCTTAAACTCTTGTCTAGTGTAACTTTCCATATAGATTAAGGACATGCTTAAAAGAAAATACAATTCATTACAACTTGGGTTTATCGTTATAGCTCTGTCCATATGTTCTATGACTTATGATAATATACTTACCACAGTAAATGCAGAGATCTCAGAGCACGGTAACGTTGCTAAAAGTAGGTCCAACATGGAAAAACGTGTTGATGATCATTCAGGTTGTAGACCAGCCCCCCAGACCAGCCCTTCTTTTGGATGAGAGAGCGAATGGTAAAACTTAACTATCCAATAGTAAACACTGACCACAGTTTACATTTACAAAGACTTCCTGGTTCAATGTTGTGTATCGGACCTGCCATCGTCGTGCCAACTCACGGTTTTCCTGTTGATTTCCTAGCTAATTTGGTTGTTTACAACCTGCATGATGGTCTGCTCCTCTTTCTTGCCCTGTTGGACCTTTTATTTTGTGATGTCATGGATCTCAGCAATTACTTTGGTGAGTACAGTGTGACCATATATAACATAACCATACACTGTAGTTAATCCCTGAATCAGGCACAGGTGTTCCCCAGGGCTCTAATCGAGGCCCCCTTCCCTTTCAGTGAGTGGAAAAGCATGTTCTGCCACAAAGCTGTCAGGGATAGATCAGCTATTAGCGTCACACTGTCTGTATGGTTAATAGCATGTCTAGATGCGGGGGGAAGACCCTGAAGACCAGAAGGAATGGCTTCTTTAAGGGGACCTGTCACCGAACTTGTGCTTCTCGACATTAACTTGCCTTGCAATTTAATATTGTGATAGAAATTAGTCTTAATCTACACTATAAAACTGTATATTCATGTAGTTTGAATCTGAATTGCTGCAATATCAACTAAGCACTCTGCAGAAACATCTATGCAACTGATATCATGTATGTCAATAATAACAATTCTGATGATTTACAATTTAATGCAATGCAGAACTACCGTTATATTTCTAGGTCGGGTCTGAGGAGGCTGTGGCTCAGAGGGTAGAGCGGTCGTCCTTTAACCCCAGGATTGGTGGTTCGATCCAGGCTCCCCCTATCCACAAGTCGAAGGCAAGACACTGAACCCCAAGTTGCCCCCTAGTGGAGGCCAGCATGGCAACTGTGTCACCATCTATGTGTGAATGGGTGAATTAGACTACTGTTAAAGCTTAGATTACTGTTACAGCATTTTGGGAACGGTTGAAAAGTGTTATATAAGTAAGAGTCCATTTACCAGGTCGAATAAATTCAAACCATGACCTCAACAAACCTAATTCAAATAGCCTACATTAATGCCATTTATACATACACTAATGAGTTTCTTTAAAGTCTGCTTTCAAGGCAGTTGAAACTAATGAAAATCTCAGCAAACCCTAAACTAATTTCTAACCTCATAACATATGTCACATGACAGATGGTCACTGTGTCAGACTAGGCCATTCAATAGTCTTACATTTTTTCCATGACTTGGCCTAGAGCCCTGACTAATTATAGCTTCCGTCAAACCTTGCAAGGCAGTGAGGCGGTCACCATTCCACATGACAGCACCAACAACAGCATTCCTGTTTTGCTTTGCCGAGTTTACAGTTGAGCACAGAAGCACAGTCTGTGCTCAACTGGTCAACTGTGTCTGTGTGAGAAAAGGCCAGAACAGTCTGACATGATGGCCCCTTTGTCAGGACCTTGTTCAGGATAAAATGAGCAATTGTCGAACTCGATGCCCATTTTCATTACCGGCTATTATTGGGCTGATCCTGGCATTAACAATTCAAAGTATTGCTTGACACATGTCCTGGCAGCAAGCACTGGTGAGGAAATCGTCCAAATGGTAGGTTCCATATTGGATCTACTTTGAATTTGGCAAGAAACTCAATACTGAGTCCAACTTTCAGTCCTGATCATGGGAAGCCTTGTCTCAACATCAGAATGACAAGAAAATCTGCCATAGAAAATGCCAAGGACATCACCAACACCTAACTGACAGGGTGTGTTGAAAAGTGATAAGAAAATGAAACAAAACCTTGTTTTTTGAATGCAACTCATCCCCTGTCACACTGCTGCTTTATCATGTTACACAGCAAGAGGTGTCACTCAGGCATTCACAGGGGGATTTCAGGTTTTTTCTCCAAAGCTGCAGATTTAGCAGGATGTCCTGTCTCTCTCTGTGTGTGACTCTTCATCTGTATGTGAAGGGCGACAGTAATATTGTGATGCATCTGTATAGACGCCAGTGTGTGTGTGTGTGTGTGTTTGTGTAGCATGTGGTGAGGCTGTGTCAATAGGATTAGCAGAAACAAAAGGTGATATTGGTGGCGAGGCCCGGTGAATGGGCCCCGCTGTAGGGCTGAGCTAACTGGATTAGCCCGACTACTGTGGGCCAGACTGTCATTAAGGTTTCATAGCTTTATGCCTCCAAACACACAGATGGACTGCGAGGGGAGGAGGCAGAGGAATAAAGGGAAAAGTGTAGAGAGGGACACTGGAAAAAAAAAGTAAGATAGAGACGAAGAGGCGGGCGACGTGAGAGTGAGGTCGACGGATTAAAAGAACATGTTGCCATGGCCTCTGTGGGCCTGTTTGTAGCAGGTAAAAAGCATGGTAACTGCAAATGCCACTATTAAATTACATATACTCATGTTCCAGTACATTGCTTATGTACTTTTAAATTTCAAGTCGCATCCCTTACAAAGTCAAAACACAAGTCAGGTGAAAGTCCTGATAAACTGTGTGAGGATGAAGCAGAAGAAAGGAGACAAATCAGCACCAGTGTGTTGAATGGGATTCGAGCAGCCGGTGCAGGGCTGCACGTGGTAATTACGAGGGTTTCCACTCACTTTCCTCAAGTCCTCCTCTTCAATAAGCGCAGTTCTTTGGATGAAATCAAGCAACCAAAACAAGTACAGGTGAACAATCAATGAAATCAGTCCAGACTCTAGGGTTTGACTGATGGCTTCAATATCCTGATGAAGTCAAAAGTCAAGGCATGTCAGGAAGACGAGGCTGAGCTCTCAGCCTCGGACCAACAAGGCCTTTAAACTCAGCAGTCTAGGCTTTGCTGGGTAAAGACACACACAAGTACACACCTGCCAAAAAGCAACGAAAACAGAAGAGCTGCAGACTGAAGCCTGAGGTTTCTGATTCAGTACAAAACAGCAGAATGAGAAAGTTACAGAACAAAACAGGCCTCGAGCCCCATCCTCCCAGTCCTCCAGTCCTCCAGTCCAATAACAAACAGCATCTCACACCACAGCAAAGCTGAACAAATCCCCAGCGAACCCCTCAGCCTCCGTAGAAAGGTCAATCTTCAATCAGGAAGTCGGGGGGAGGCGAGCTGCTGCAGAGGTCCGAGCCACAAAGTGTTTTGTTGCTGGGAGGGGGTCCTCCAGGCCTGTAGCCTGTAGCGAGGCTGAGGTCAACGCTAGCATCCGTCAGTGGCTGATTTGGCATGAGCAGGTAGCTCTACACCACAGAGGGCTGCAGGGTAATAACCTCTTTACTCACGTTTATTCTCTGTTGCTGACTGTCTGTATTCATGGCTTGTATTGCTTGAGACCTGGAGCTTTCAGCTGTCACTCAACTTTGACTTAGTATAACATATATCACCACCTCCAGGACAACTGAGCAAATGCCATTTCCTGATGAAGGCCAGGGGATGTGGGTAAAAGAACTTTAAGCTCAATATTCAAAGTGTTCAGAAATGAATGGAAATCAATGGATGCCTGGGATGGTATAAAATCTATATTCAAAATGTTTTGAGCTTATTCCCCTCATACGTATAGATTGAGGCATTCTGGGAAATGATTCTGATTGACTGCATTGAATCTGACAAAGAAAAAGACTAATAATTCTTTTCTGTCCGTGGTCCGGCCGTCTTCACAGAGTGGGAGGTGAAATGGCTCAAAGGTTCCCTCCACCGCTCGGAGGATTATGTGTCAGACATGTTACTTGACACTGAGTAGCAGTGACCGTCATTATCATCAAGATCATCTATGCGTCAAGATAAACTGAGACACTCTTTTGCTTCTGCAACACTGCTAACTGGTGAGATGTCGGAGAAATAAACGGCAGACGTTTCAGGCCAGATAACCTCCATCAGCCTGGACTGCTTTTGAAGGGACGTCCGGCCTGTCACTCCTCTGTGGTTCGGTCCAGCTGTAGCCAAACGGGCTTCCTTTAAAAGGATTTACACGCATACTGACAAGAAAACAGTTACTCAGGATCTGATCAGTGTTGGTCAACACTTGGCCACATTCCAACGTACAGCCTGGGGTTGTGCCTGCACACAGAACAGATTTGCCCGGGGCCCCGACCTCAGCAGGAGCCTCGTCCTCATGAGGCCCCCGTGGTCAGAGGGAACCGGCTCCACTGATCTGGTCTGTAATCCATCAGTGCGTAAACAAGGAAGCTGAGGATGTTAAAAAAGTGATAGTATTCTTGCCAGAAGTGACATGGTGAAATATATGAACTAAGTAATCACTCTGCTTAATCAACTGGCTGCCCTCCACAGGAGCTGGTTTTCACTTTTTGTGGTCCAAATGAAAAGTGTCATTATGTAATAAGTATCTGTTGTTCCAAGACTTTAACAATCAAGTCTCAAGTCTACAGTTCTGTCTACTTACTGGTGTTAAGGCAGGAAACCTGAATTCTTTTAAGACCTTTTCAACATATTTTAAGTTGTACCTGATTATCAGCATCATTTAGAGAACTACAGCAGTGCATTTAATAAAGTAGTGACTAACCCAAAGGCAAAGTTTATTAAAACGTAATAAGTCACATTCTCTCTCTCTCACATTAACAAACATTTCTATTTGACCTAACAAACACAACATTGGCCATAAATTATATTAAATCACAGTCTGTCTGACTCTATGTTCCAATAAATAATACCTCCTTAAATGCCAGTTATGATGTTTTAATACGTTTCAAGGGTCTTAATATTTGATAAACTGACTTAATACCTTTTAATACGTTTGAAGACCCCGCTGATACCCTGTAGGTATAAAGGCAGACAAGCTGCAACATATCTTGTCAGGAAGCCACGACTGTCTACTGGTCAAGCAGAAATCAAGCTTTATTGAACAACAGCGCAAAAATAATTTGTGATGATTGTGGACTATTCAAACCCCCTTTTCATCTAATTGAATTGATTGAATGAATGTGTTGCCAAACCGCTGCAACGAGCGCTAAGATATTTAGTGTGAAAATATTCCCAAATAGTCCAAGAACATTTCATCTTTTAAATCTCTGTCTAGACAAATTAAATGAAAGGCACTTAACTACCAAACAAGGTTCCAAGTTCCAAAGCTGAATGTTTATTATGAGTCTCAACTCGATATGAACGAGGTCTTCTTACTTCTGGTTCTGGTTTCACTTTGGCTTTCTATTTGTCACCTGTGGCTGATGTTTAACAAAAGTAATATCATTTTTAATACATAGAATATAGACATATCCTCCATTCTCATTCTGTTTCTGCTTACTCCCCCTTCTCCTTCACGGTTATCAGCATAAAAATACCTTAAGGACTTGTGCACCTTTCCCATCCAGCTGGCATTTCTTCCACAAGCTGTAAGATTAACCCCCAACTTCATAGCAGCCCAGTTGCCCTAATCTTGATTCTGTGACACAACAAAGGCAGAGAAAACAAACCGTGTAGCGTTACAGTGTCGGTTCATGCGCTTGAATCCACAGTGATCACAGCTGATCATTGCCTCCAACCTCCAAAGGTTCAATTTCAGGGAGATGGAGGAGAACAAAGCACAAGGCAACGATATCACATTCCGGTACACGTTTGTGCCCAACGTGTCGCTGCCACCACCGTGGCGAAGGTGGAACTTTAAGATGCACTTATAGTTCTGCTGTGTGGATCTACGCAGACAGGAGTGTTCTGGGTGACCGTAGGTCAGGGAGGCTGGCAGAGGGCCAAATGTACAAACCTCACAAATCTCAACTTCCTGTCTGTATAAAAAAGAACATTGTGTATCTAGTAGATGTGCATCAGTGTAAATAGCAAATATTCCTACGTGCACTACATTTTGTGGTATTCCAAATAATAATGTTGCCCATATATTTATGACCTCGGAGTGTCGCTTTATTCTTGTGAGATTTTTTTGTAGAGCGTTTTTGTGTCACATTTCAAAATAAAAACACTGAGTTACAACCATTCAGCCAGCTGGAACTAGTAGATGATCAAGTTCACGATTGGCACTGGATCGAAGGAGAACGTGTCCTGGGAACTGTTTGGGAAGTGAAACCACATAAGACTGCCTCTGTGTCCTCATGGCGTTGTGTTGACCTTGTGTTGACCTCTCGGCGAGGCAACAAACCCTCTGACCTGCCCAAACACCTGAACCAGAGAAGCTCAATTGATCCATGCGCCACCCACGAGTCCCCAGGCATCACTAATGGATATATTCTCTCATCTATAAATAATCCATGGCTATCCATAAATGAGATGGAAGACGCCGGCTTAATGTCAGACTGAGCACCCCCCTTCAGCACAGAGCTGGTTTCAAACCCGTCACTACACACAATACAGTGCTAATGCAGGTCTGATGCTCAGTGGATCCCTGGTTTTGGCTGTTCATTAGGGAAATGGCCACTTTGGTTGAATCCATCAGTGAGGTGTTTCTGCAGAACCATAATTGGATGATGATCTTGATAGCTGGTCCAGTGTTGAAATCACAAGAAGAGTTCCAACTTTGAGAATATGTGTAAGAGGACTGGGCGAAAGAAACAATAAGCTTATTTCAATAAAAAAAAACCTAATAAAGTGAAAATGAGAAAGTTTGATATACTGTCAGTACAGTACAAATGGCCAATCACACTACAGAAACACGATTTCTAACCAATCACATGGAATCGGACATCCCACTTCCTCTAAAAACAGACTTCAGAGGAATATGAAAAGAATTGCAATGCTTTGCCTACTTAAATTCCAAGACAGACCATCTAATAAAACACACGGAATGCAAGCGCTTACAGTCAGTAATTAAATGTTCCCTGGACGCCTCCATCAAGAATCATCAAAGTAGTAACATCAGTACTTGGTACACAGAGACTCGCATAATTGGCCCCTAACGTTGGAATGCTGGGCTAACTTTCAAGGTATAATTAATCAACTAAATCTTTTTGTGGGGTAACTACACAGCGATAGCAGCTTTTAGCTGCTCCTTATTGGATTTGGGCAAGTTAACGCTGCAGGAACCACAGCCAGACCTGCGGCAGTGCTGCCTGTAAACTGACACCAGCTCTTAGCATGTCTTCATTCGTGGAAAACGTGATTGGAAAAAACATTTTTGTCGCTACTTCGAGATCACAAGCTAATTATTTAGTTACCTCTTGACGGGTGCATTTATGTCGTAGTCTTCTACTTCAATGACATGGACGAGCTGAACGTTACCTCCAACAGAAAGACATAATGCAACATCTGCCTATGCTAGACCTTGATTGAAGCATCTTTATCCTCGTCTCTACATCGTCATTCTCCCTCCCAAAACGGTTTTTGTTCTGTGAGTGAAACAACAGAATCATGGCTGTCCAGGGAACAGCCACACCCGGACCTTATACCAAGGGAGCGCAGCTCTGAACAAGACAGGGATTCATTACAGACAGGTATATTCTTGAAAAAGGAAAATCACTATAGTACCATCAGCTCCTTGTTGTCAAATGTTAGGCAAAGTGAATTACCTGAATTCTGAATTATCACTTTTCCAAACAAAAACCAGAACTGGACTGGATCTGAGAATATGCTGCCAGAGCCAGAGAGACGGCAGCTCAGATGTTTTCAGCTAAAGGTTTTGGTTTTGGCAGTTTGGTTGCTATGGCGATGTCTGGGTGTCATCTTCACAGACCATCTGTGTTGTTGTTTGCTGTCCAAAAAAAAAAAAAAGCAAGGAAAAAGGGATGAAAGGGTCACACACACACACACACACACACACACACCAAAGCAAGCTCGGAAACACACTTCAAAAAATACACATTATAAATCCCAAAAAATAGAAAGAACACTCATTGATATTCAGAATAACATGAATACATGAATGCTTGCCAGCACACAGAGACAACATGCAGACACACACTTCCTTACCCACAGAGAAACAGCTGATGATTTAAGAAATCAGCCTCCAGTCAAAACGATACTTCAGTGGTTCAAAACAGCTGATGATGTGGGACATCGGCCTTTTGCAACAACAGCGCAGACACACACACAGACACACACCACTGCTTGCTTAATCTCAATCCTGACCAAAACCTAAACCTAATCCTAATTCTCTCTGTAACCCGAGCCTCAGCATTAAAATTGCCAAAACTCAGCATGAAGTCTATGAAAAGTAAACATGAAGATTTGAAGCTCGATTCTTTTGTCCGCTGTTGAGCTGAGTCACAGTGTGATCAGTCGCTGGGCACACTGGGTACTTCCTCTTCATCCTTAGAGTTATTTCCAGACAAATCAGATCAGACATCAGCGGAGGAAGCCAGTAATTGTGTCACGCCGGCTGATAGCAGTGCTCGCATTAGAAGTGACTTTACATGACAATACATGATTCTGCTATTTTAGAGCTTTACCAGCACTGGGCACATGTAAAAACTGATGTAAAGGTGGTGCGAGAACAAAGGCATGGGAGTGGTGGAAATTAAAAGTTCATCCTGTGGAGGGAATGAACATGTTCAGTAAACTGCCCACTAAACGTTTGAGACCTCACCAGACAATTAGTCATTTGTTCAATTGCTTAAAACAACCTAGTTTACACGTTCCTGATAAGCGACCTCTTGTGGTCATTTAAATAGTTGCTGTTATTTGTCAGAAGCAAGTAGAATGGAAGTAGAATGACCTCTTCAAGGTAGATGTTTGGGGGAACAGAGTATCTGACTTTGTCAGTGGATACTGCAGTTTGCTTTGCCTCTGCTACTCAACCATGAACACAATCTAACTAAGAGCGAGAACATTCCTTCCTGACCTTGGAAACTGTAGTTGATTCACTTAACAAAATGTTGGTCAAGACGATTTTTTAACCTGAGAATGCTGCTGCTGTAGGTGAAAGGCCAGGGGGTGACAAACAATCATTCATGTTCATCAGTTATCAATACATCATGCAAATGTGAGAATGAAACAGATCCGTAAAAACGCTTTGGGAACCGTTCAGGTTGAACAGCGCTATCACAGGGAGTGATGCTATTTATGCTGCTGGATTGTTTCAAATAGAGAGGGAACCCAGACGGTTAGCAAGTGTAAAAAAAAAAGAAGAAAAGTGCTGTTATAATCAGAAGTTATTTCCGTGTTGTTCATGTGATGTGCAGTAACAGGGTTTTTCTTCATGAGGTGGTTGGCAGTTGCTGTGAAAGGACTGGGGGGGCTGAAAATGTGCCCATCCTGGTGGGTGGAAGGCTGCTGCGTAGCCGGCTGAGGAAACTGGCCTTGATCAGCTGATCAGCTATGAGACATGTGACATTTATAGCAGGACTAATATGAAGTTGTTCTGAAGAGTACATAAGAAACATTTTGCTATCACATTTAAGAAATCAGGGTGAATAACACTAATATATAAGATGATTCTGCAAAACTAAATGTTTTTATTGGCCAATGCCGCCTGGAATTCTTTCTTTAAAAATAGCAAATAGTAATTGCAGCTCTGCGACAGACAAACTGTACGCCCACCTCCATTACTTCCTGCCTTCAGATGTAAAGGGGAGCTCTAGTTCCTGCTAAATACTAGCACTGGACTCTGATGATAATGATTAATGTCTAAGGATCCTGAGCTGTGAAAAAAGTTTAGGTATTGTGACAAGAACTCAGGTATCCATATCAAAATGTGTCTCACATACACCACCACACCGTATATATACTATATACTAAATACGTGCTTTATGAAATTGACTGGACTAGATACAACCATCAATTAAAGGCAAACATAAGCATCAAGCAAACCGGATGCAGACACTTTGTTCCTAGGTACCTGTGGCTCTGCTTAAAAGCCAATAAAAGAGACGAGTGGGGCAACAAACGCTGATGAGTCGCTGTTATTTGGCTGAATATGAATGTGTCTTTTTCCAAATGAGAAACCGCTGAGTCACAGAAACAAACAGAAACGCTCCATCCACTGGAACCAAACACCAGTCTGATGTTTCCAGACTGTCCTCGTCCTGCAGGACAGAACGCCACGAACCTGAAACCTCCCTGAGCTCATCAGAAAATGAAACCTGCATCTCCGTCGCGGCCGCAGTCTCCCTCACCTCGATAGAAACTAACACAGCGAGTGTGCGCAGGCTGTATTGGTACAGTAGGGCTGTGCTTCAAACCCCCTTTGGACCCGTGTGAGGGGGAGAGTTTTAATTAAGCCAGTGGAAGATTAAAGTGCTTAGGGCTTTCATGAACGAGCCAAGAACACACGGTATTAAGTGGAGGCTTTCTACCAGCCGAGAAACACCAACTCAAGTGTGACTTTGTGTCCAAATATGAAAGATGGCAACAGCAGACGTTAGCAGAACAGCTCACTTTGAGTCAGTTTGCCCTGCAAACAGCAAAGATCAGCTCCCATAGGTCTGCAGAGGGGTGTGTGTGGGAGGGAGCATATCAATAATTCATCTATTGATTCTGAATGCCCCCCCGCTGCCAAATGCCTTGCCTCTGCTTACACCAACAATTTCCTTTGGAGATTCAGCATTACAGACTCGCACTCTCTCATCCTGTTCTAAAACTGTGGACACACAGGTACAGTACACCAGCACTGACGTGGATTTTGTCGAGCAGCATTTGTTATCACTATTCTGGATTCCGAGCTCCAGCCACTTTTTATTTTTTTGGTTCAACTTAGGTAACGAGGTGAGCGAGGCCTCATGTTCATGGACTGAGCAGGAGGTTAACGCTGACTGATGTCACTCAGCTGAGAGGTGGCTGAAGCTGCTACATCAGGACATAGTTTGCCAAATCTAAAAATCACATCACAAAAAATAATCTTCACTCAGAGTCTGCTTACTGGCCTTTTCAACTTTCAACTGCTGATGACGACTGTGACGAAGAACCGTGAAAAAGCTCTGGAAAAATAACTAGTGAGTGGACCTGTAGTTAAAGATTTTTTAATTTTTTTATACTGTGTAAGTCTGCAGGATGATTTAATACTAAAATATGATGTCACCACATTTGATATGTTGTGTAGCACAAAAGCTACAATAACCATGAGCCTCAGCAGCCGCTGCTAATGTGAAAACTCGGACACTTGGAAGTGATTTATGATTAACATTGATGTAGAATGGATCCAAAACTGATTGAGAAAACCAAAAGAATACATAAGATTTGCTGGATTTTTTTCAACAAGTTCTATGACTTGAAATTTCAGATTTTGTGATTAACAAGGCGGCTATGGATGCCTTCATGTTTGAAAGGTAGTTACTGTTAAATGCTCTTAGATCAGTGTTAGTGATGAGATCAGTGCAGCAGCAGGTTTCCGGCCCATTAAAGAAGCAGACACGCCCGGAGGCAGCAGGCGTGGCTACAGCCGAATGGTGTTTATCAGAGCGAGTGAATTACAGTACGTGGTGGCGAAATGGTAGAAGGATTCATGTCGCCAAACACCTCTTGCTGCCACGTTCAGATTCTCGCACACTCTCTAACCAACGTGGGCAAAGTCCAGGGAAGTAACGTGCAAGGCAGCGTGGCTTCCAGTCTGACAGAGCCAAGTTAAGCATGAGAGCACTGAACAATGATAACAGGTCAGCACGTCACTACACCTGATGAAAAGAAAAGACTGCGATGGATTCGACCGAGCCAGTCTCTTTTTGTAAGCCTCAGTTCCTTCAAACCACCACACATCAAGCACACGGAAATGCAATAAGGTTGGATTCTGTCTCTCCGTGTCCTTCTAGCCTGAGGGAGGAAATGCTGGTCTGTCACATATAAAGAGAGAAGGATGGAGGGAGAAATACAGGATCAGACAGCGGGTCAAAAACTAAAACCTGCCCAGGCAATAATATAAAGACAGACTGAGGTCGATCCATAATAAACAGGATACATTCAAAAACAGAGCGTTTAAAAAGGCTGACGTATGATGGCCAACACCCGTGTAGCAGCGATGTCAAGAAGCCAACCTTTCAGTCTGTTTGTTCCTTCTATTAAAACGGATCGGATGGTTTGGCACAGACAAAGTGTGACTTTCAGCCGCCCACCAACAGTCAGCCTTGGTTTCTTGCAGCCAACAGCCACAATCTCTCCTGAACATCAATCAGGAAGCTTTCGCTGCCCGGACGTAACCACAGAGCTGCCAGATCAGATGAGGAACTACTTTCTCTGTTGTCTAGGTTGGAAGTCTTGTTGCTTGTCATAAGAAAGAAAAGATTCAAGCATTTGTTTGTTTATTTTTTTGGCATTTTAGTGTAGACAGTGAATTGTTGACCTGATAACTATTGTACACAACAAAATCTATCAATCAAAGACTAGTATCTAATTTGAATTATCTATGTAAAGCACCTTTGGTGAACATTAGTTGCTATAAACAATATTGACTAAACTCTGACGTGATAGGTGATTGTCCGACCGATACTGGATTTCTGAAGCAGGTATCTATTTTGAAATCTAAGAGTTTAAATAAATCTGGTAACCATACGTTGACCAAAAGCGTTTTTTTTACCTAAACACATAATATGAACAAACCTTTATAATTAGTATTTTAAGGAATTGTGAGCAGGACACTGTATGTACTGAGACATTTTACAGGAAGAATAAACCTCTCAGTGCTTTCTGGCTATAATCTTTCTAAATAGTCCCAAAAATATTTTTTCCTTAGCTGCAATTCAAACCAAAGTTAGTTATCGGCCAACATCCAATAATACTCTGACATTTTGTAGCACAAACGATTCATTGAGACCATAATAGTAACAGCAGCATTAACGACGTGAGCATGAAATTAATAACAATACAAATAATAATAATGACTGCTCGTAATATTTCCACGCCTTAATGAACACAGAACTCTGAGCCTTCATCCTGAGCTGACGAGTGGTGAGGTGATGGGCGTGTGCGTGCTCACGATAGAGGTTGCAGAAATAAAACAATAACCAGCAATAATCTGCCATGAGGCTGATATCTGTGTGTCACGGCGTCCACAACACACAAAGAGCAAGCGAGCGGAGCAGGGACCCACCCTGCCAACATGGAGAGCAGCCTCCTCCTACTACTCACTACAGAGGTGTTCACCACCACAACAACACACCGAGAGACACAGCGAGCAGGGAGGAGGAACCAGCATCTCCACTGGGAGGTGGCTTTACTCCATGGGTGGAGGTAGAGGTGGAGATGGAGAGAAAGATCAAGTCAGTATTAGCAGAAAGGAAGCTTCAATCCTACCTGCACACTACTTACTCCCTGACACAATAAACACACCAAAAAAATCAGCAACACAGCCTCCACTACTCTCCACCTGCTCCACCTCCACTGCCCTCCGCTCCCGCTCTCTTGCTGGGTTTGAATCAGGCAGCGTCGTCCCCCCCCCTCCAGATCCAGCTCCCTCACACTCTCTGCACCATGTGGCTCCATCTATGCATTTACCTTCTTGGGTCTCTTCCTCCTCTGTCCCAGCCCATTGAGCCGATCGCTGGGGTCCAACCTGTAGTGGGAGTGGTTGTCCTCACTCATCCTCTCCTCGCAGCTTCCACTTTACACTTTATTCCTCTTTCTTTCCGTTTCTCCTCTCTATCCACTCGTCTCGTCTCTTTCCCCCACCTCCGTGAAACGAAGTGAGCCGACCTCTCTCCTCTGTGGTCCTCACTCTC